>APFE031439904.1:242231-252760 GCA_000404065.3 Pinus taeda
GCAGGTATTGAGCATTGGAGGCAGGCAAGCAGTGGAAGAGATTTGGAGATCAGATCTGAGCTGTATTGTGTGTAACAGAGGTGGAGATACTTGTGAGAAGTATTATGCTGTGTAATGTTACATGACTCAATCATTAATATACAGATAGTTGGGGTTTTTAGCGAGATGCTTTCCCCGGGATACATACTGTGTTAATGTGTGAATGCTCTTGATGTTTTATTGTTATTGATGCTGCTATATTGATGATCAACGTAGAGGAGCTTATGTATTGTGTATGTTTTCCGCAATAGTACATGATCAGAATAATCTATGTTGAATATGTGTTAAATTAGTCAAAATTTCTACACTATATGCATCTCTCTTCCTCTCCCTTTTGTCCTTTGTTGGCAAGATTCTTCTTAGAGTTCCTTCTAGTTACCTTTTTATTAGTGCTTGAATTGGAATATGAGCACTTTGGAGCCAAGTGGTAATTAATTGATTTAAAAATGCCTTGATCTACCATAGGGCCCTTTCCACTATCAACTATATCCTCTTGCATCACCATCAACCTCCATAGCCATAAGCTTCACTTATATAGCCCAAAGATTTTTATTTTACTAAGTCATTACATTAATTTAAACTATTAACATTCAATGTGTTTATGGTAGATAAGTGAATAAAATAATAATAATATTTTTTTAAGAACAAAAAAAATCAATAATTTTATTTCTAACTTTATTCTTAAAAAAATTTATCACACTAAATTATCTAATAAAATATTATAAAATATATATATTAACTATATAAAAAAATATACTCTATTCTCTTCCTCACCATCTATAAAAATATACTATCTTTTCTTCTCTTCCTCACCATCTATCCCACATTGATGTTGAAGACTAATAATTTATAATAAGAAAAGTCAGAATTTACTACAAACTCATCATAGTAACATATTAAATTATTGAAATTTCTTTTGTTTATCTCCCCTCATTTCTTCCCTATAAACTATTCCAATATTAAAAAAAATGCTACATAATTCCACTAATGTTAAATGATGGAAATTTATTTTGTTTATCTCCCCTCATTTCTTCCAAGTAAACTATTCCAATATTAAAAAAGATGCTACATAATTCCACTAATTTGTTTTTATAATCTATTCCATATATACCATGATACCCTTTAGTGACCAATTAGTGGTGATTTAGAATCCTTATATACCATGATACCATTACTACTAAAATTATGAATGTAAAATTATTTCTAAAATAAAATTATGAATGTAAAATTATTTCTAAAATAAATAAATAATGGCTACGACTTCCATATTGAAAGGGCTAAATATCTTCATGGATTGATGGGAAAGGCCGACCAAAAATAAAGAGGATTAATTAATTGATGTATTTGCACAGGATTGATGTATGAATGCTCGTTTGGGTTGGTCTATTTCCACAGTCTTTAGGGCTTCCAGAACAAGCAATTTCAATCTCATCTGCTTACCTCAACCCAATGGCGATGATGGCGCCTGCGAAGAGGTCTATGCTTTGCATATGGGGTAGGAAGAATTCTCAACGCTCCTTCCACACCTTGAATACCAGTGGCGACTCGCACATTAAAACACTCTGCCAGACCAACAGGCTTACGGAGGCAGTGGAGACCTTCAGCCATTTGCTTTTAGCTAAATCTAATCCCACCATCACCACCTGCAATCTTTTGTTAAGTAGCCTAGTTCGACGGAACTGACATCAATCAGCATTGCGTGTTTACAGACTTATGGTTGAAGCAGACATTATTCCAAATCTCATTTCTCTGAGCATTGTTATCAACTGTCACTGTGAAACAGGTAGAATGGATTATGCTTTCAAAGTGTTTGAAGGAATGGAAGCACATGGCTATATTCCAAATGTCGTAATATTCAGTAACCTCATCAAAGGGCTTTGCAGGACGGGCAGGACGGAGGATGCTGTCAAACTGTTCAATCAAATGGTGAACAAACGACAGCTTCCTAATCTTTTTACATATAACACCCTAATACATGGGCTCTGCAAGAGAGGGAAAACTCACGAGGTTTTTGGATTGATAGCTATTATGCTGCAACAGGGTCATGAGCCCAATGTTTTTACATTTACTGCTTTAATTGATGGTTTCTGTAAAGAAGGTAAGCTCAAAGAGGCCAATCAACTACTGTATCTGATATTAAAAGAAGGGCATAACCCGGATGTTATTACATTTACTGCTTTAATTGATGGTTTTTGTAAAGGAGGCAAGTTGGAGGAGGCTATGAAGCTCTTTTATGAAATGTCAGATAGAAACATATGCCCCGATGTTGTCACATACAGTGCGCTTATCGATGGTTTCTGTAAGGGAGGCAAGCTGGAGGAGGCTATGAAGCTCTTCTATGAAATGCTCGACATAAACATATACCCCGATGTTGTCACATACAATGTGCTTATCGACGGCTTCTGTAAGGGAGCCAAGTTGGAGGAGGCTATGAAGCTCTTTTATGAAATGTCAGACAGAAACATATGCCATGATGTTGTCACATACAATGTGCTTATTGATGGTTTCTGTAAGGAAGGCAAGTTGGAGGAGGCTACGAATCTCTTATATGAAATGTCCGACAGAGACATTTTCCCTGATGTTGTCACATACAGTGCGCTTATCGATGGTTTCTGTAAGGGAGGCAAGTTGGAGGAGGCTATGAAGCTCTTCTATGAAATGTCCGACAGAGACATCTACCCAAATGCTGTCACACACAGTGTACTTATGGATGGTTTCTGTAAGGGAGGCAAGTTGGAGGAGGCTATGAAGCTCTTCTATGAAATGTCAGACAGAAACAAATGTCCTGATGTTGTCACATACAGTGTGCTTATTGATGGTTTTTGTAAGGAAGGCAAGTTGGAGGAGGCTACGAATCTCTTCTATGAAATGTCCGACAGAGACATCTGCCCAAATGCTGTCAAATACAGTGCGCTTATCGATGGTTTCTGTAAGGGAGGCAAGTTGGAGGAGGCTATGAAGCTCTTCTATGAAATGTCCGACAGAGGCATCTGCCCAAATGCTGTCACATACAGTGTACTTATCGATGGTTTATGTAAGGGAGGCAAGTTGGAGGAGGCTAGGAAGTTCTTCTATGGAATGCACAACAAAAGCATATTGCCTAATGTTGTCACATACACTGGATTTATCGCTGGCCTCGTCAAGGAAGGGCAATGCAAGGAGGCCACCAAAGTACTTCATGAGATGCTGGATAAGGGGAACAATCCGAGTGTTATCACATACACTGTTCTTATTGCTGGTCTTTGCAAAGAAGGGAAGCTTCAAGAAGCTCTCCAATTGTTAGATGTTATGGCTGAAATAGGTGATCAACCTAATGATGTCACATATAATACACTTATAGAGGGGTTTTGCAAGGTGGGTAATCTAGAAAAAGCCAGGGAGCTCCTTGCAGAGATGGTGGAGAAAGGTTGCATGCCTGACCTAGTTTGCTTTACAACATTAATAGATGGACTCTGTAAGCATCACGGGCAAGACAAAGTTTAACAGATCTTTTATGAGATTCCAGAGTATGCCTCAAGCCTTGATGATGTTACATACAACACATTGATGGATGGACTTTTCAATGTTGGTAATTTTAATAAGTTATCTAAAGTGATGAAAGATAGCAGTCCAAGAGGCCTCATAACTACATGACTACATTTACCACCCTCATGGAGGGACTAGGCAGACCCCAAGAGGGCAATAGACCATTGCATGATGTCTTAAAAAAAGTTTGGCATGAAGCTGACATAGTCTGCAGTAAAGATATTGTTGTAGCAGCAGACTATCAATGGATGAACTGTAGGGGTGACTTCGGTAATAGTGCACTAGCAAGCTATCTGAAACAGATTTGGCAATTCATCTTAATGAAGTGATCTGAGTGGTCGAATTCCCATTAGCATACCAGGTGTTTCTCTGAAAACACATTTGGTTAGGGTTTAGTGGATTGCAGATCCTGATTAGATACACCAGCTCATCAATCTAAAATGGAATTGCCTTTAGCAGTTAGTGTGTCGCAACATGCAACTAATGAAGTGACCCCAAGAAAAATTTCAACGATATTCTTCACGATAATAATTTGGAATTAGTTTGATGAAATGATTAGTGGCTTGTCATTGCCTTTGATAGAGTGTACTTTGTGAATTTCAATAATGAACTGTACTTAAATGGACTAACCTGGTTTGAAGTATTGAACTGAGTTTGTTTACAATTTTGTAGTTTGCTTTGGAATGTCCTCATTTTTGTTATGTATTTGACTGTTTAGGCCTTGTGAAATATTTTGCTTCATTGATTGAATGCCCAGGCTCCATATCTATCTAGCACATGCTGAGACTCCATATGTATCGAGTACTTGCTCCCATTATAGGACAATTTGTAATGATTGTCACGGCATGTCTTAGTTACAGTGCATCTTTTTTTATTTAGACATCTGGAACTACTTCACTGTCTAGTTTCTGCTGTCCAAATTGTAGTAGCCGAGACAACTATTATCTCGGTGTCCATCTGTTGTCCATCACCTTGGTCAGCAAGCTATCATGAGAGGATATCGGTTGGGGACCATTCCATTCTTTTTGTCGTAAGTTATTTTAGTTATGGCCACGAAATGTGGATTCAATCACATATCCAAATGTTCAACGACAAGCGATGGGAGCTAGTTTAGTCTATGGGCACACATACCAATCAAGTGCAATAGTTGCTGGAATTCAGGGAACCCTTTTTCCATTTCCACTGTGACCCCTAATTATGGGATAGTACACAGGGAAATAATGTTCTCTGAAAGGCTTGGTCAATGAAAATGCTAGTTCTGTAGAAATTTTCAGTTTACTGCACCCAGATAAAACCCCAGCTCCTAGAAATGAAAAGCATTAACCTACTTGTAATGCACAACTTTTTCCTCCACAAAATTGGAGTAATCAAGGGAGAGGTCAACAAAGGGTGATTAATGTTCATCCAAAGTTACCAGACTACGATAATTTGGTTGACATGTTTAAGGCGATAATTGATGTATTTCCACAGGATTGATGTATGAATGCTCGTTTGGGTTGGTCTATTTCCACAGGCTTTAGGGCTTCCAGAGCGGGTCACACGGCAAGCAATTTCAATCTCATCTGCTTACCTCAACCCAATGGCGATGATGGCGCCTGCAAGGAGGTCTATGCTTTGCATATGGGGCAGGAAGAATTCTCAACGCTCCTTCCACACCTTGAATACCAGTGGCGACTCGCACATTAAAACACTCTGCCAGACCAACAGGCTTACGGAGGCAGTGGAGACCTTTCAGCCATCTGCTTTCAGCTAAATCTAATCCCACCATCACCACCTGCAATATTTTGTTAAGTAGCCTAGTCCGACGGAACCGACATCAATCATCATTGCGTGTTTACAGACTTATGGTTGAAGCAGACATTATTCCAAATCTCATTTCTCTGAGCATTGTTATCAACTTTCACTGTGAAACAGGTAGAATGGATTATGCTTTCAAAGTGTTTGAAGGAATGGAAGCACATGGCTATATTCCAATTGTCGTAATATTCAGTACCCTCATCAAAGGGCTTTGCAGGATGGGCAGGACGAAGGATGCTGTCAAACTGTTCAATCAAATGGTGAACAAACGATAGCTTCCTAATCTTTTTACATATAGCACCCTAATACATGGGCTCTGCAAGAGAGGGAAAACTCACGAGGCTTTTGGATTGATAGCTGTTATGCTGCAACAGGGTCATGGGCCTGACACTATTACATTTACTACTTTAATTGATGGTTTCTGCAAAGAAGGTAAGCTCAAAGAGGCCAATCAACTACTGTATCTGATGTTAAAAGAAGGGCATAACCCCGATGTTATTACATTTACTGCTTTAATTGATAGTTTCTGTAATAAAGGCAAGTTGGAGGAGGCTATGAAGCTCTTCTATGAAATGTCTGACAGAAACATATACCCCAATGTTGTCACATACAATGTGATTATTGACGGCTTCTGTAAGGGAGCCAAGTTGGAGGAGGCTACGAATCTCTTCTATGAAATGTCCGACAGTGACATCTGCCCAGATGCTGTCATATACAGTGCGCTTATTGATGATTTCTGTAAGGGAGGCAAGTTGGAGGAGGCTATGAAGCTCTTCTATGAAATGTCAGACAGAAACAAATGTCCTGATGTTGTCACATACAATGTGCTTATTGATGGTTTCTGTAAGGAAGGCAAGTTGGAGGAGGCTACGAATCTCTTCTATGAAATGTCCCACAGAGACATCTGCCCAAATGCTGTCACATACAGTGCGCTTATCGATGGTTTCTATAAGGGAGGCAAGTTGGAGGAGGCTATGAAGCTCTTCTATGAAATGTCCGACAGAGACATCTGCCCAAATGCTGTCACATACAGTGTACTTATCGATGGTTTATGTAAGGGAGGCAAGTTGGAGGAGGCTAGGAAGTTCTTCTATGGAATGCACAACAAAAACATATTGCCTAATGTTGTCACATACAATGCATTTATCGCTGGCCTCGTCAAGGAAGGGCAGTGGAAGGAGGCCACCAAAGTACTTCATGAGATGTTGGATAAGGGGAACAATCCGAGTGTTATCACCTACACTGTTCTTATTGCTGGTCTTTGCAAAGAAGGGAAGCTTCAAGAAGCTCTCCAATTGTTAGATGTTATGGCTGAAATAGGTGATGAACCTAATGATATCACATATAATACACTTATAGAGGGGTTTTTCAAGGTGGGTAATCTAGAAAAAGCTAGGGAGCTCCTTGTAGTGATGTTGGAGAGAGGTTGCATGCCTGATCTAGTTCACTTTACAACATTAATAGATGGACTCTGTAAGCGTCACGGGAAAGAGAAAGTTTAACAGATATTTTATGAGGTTACAGAGTATGCCTCGAGCCTTGATGATGTTACATACAGCACATTGATAGATAGACTTTGCAATGTTGGTGTTTTAATAATTTATCTAAAGTGATGAAAGATAGTAGTCCAAGAGGCCTCATAACTACATGACTACATTTACCACCCTCATGGAGGGACTAGGCACACCCCAAGAGGGTAATAGACCATTGCATGAGGTCTTAAAAAAAGTTTGGCATGAAGCTGACATATTCTGGAGTAAAGATATCGTTGTAGCAGTAGACTATCAATGGATGAACTGTAGGGGTGACTTCGGTAATAGTGCACTAGCAAGCTATCTGAAACAGATTTGGCAATTCAGCTTAATGAAGTGATCTGAGTGGTCGAATTCCCATTAGCATACCAGGTGTTTCTCTGAAAACACATTTGGTTAGGGTTTAGGGTGACTTCGGTAATAGTGCACTAGCAAGCTATCTGGAACAGATTTGGCAATTCAGCTTAATGAAGTGATCTGAGTGGTCGAATTCCCATTAGCATACCAGGTGTTTCTCTGAAAACACATTTGGTTAGGGTTTAGTGGATTGCAGATCCTGATTAGATACACCAGTTCATCAATCTAAAATGGAATTGGCTTTAGTAGTTAGTGTGTTGCAACTTGCAACTAATGAAGTGACCCCAAGAAAAATTTCAACGATATTCTTCACGGTAATAATTTGGAATTGGTTTGATGAAATGGTTAGTGGCTTGTCATTGCCTTTGATGGAGTGTACCTTGTGAATTTCAATAGTGAATTGTACTTAAGTGGACTAACCTGGTTTGAAGTATTGAACTGAGTTTGTTTACAATTTTGTAGTTTGCTTTGGAATGTCCTCCTTTTAGTTATGTATTTGACTGTTTAGGCCTTGTGAAATATTTTGCTTCATTGATTGAATGCCCAGGCTCCATATGTATCGAGTACTTGCTGAGACTCCATATGTATCGAGTACTTGCTCCCATTATAGGACACAGAATTTGTAATGATTGTCACGGCATGTCTTAGTTACAGTGCATCTTTTTTTATTTAGACATCTGCAACTACTTCATTGTCTAGTTTCTTCTGTCCAAATTGTAGTAGCCGAGACAACTATTATCTCAGTGTTCATCTGTTTTCCATCAGCTTGGTCAGCGAGCTGTCATGGGTATGCTGCTAAGAGAGGATATCGGTTTGGGACCATTCCATTCTTTTTGTCATAAGTTATTTTATTTATGGCCACGGAATGTGGATTCAATCACATATTCAGACGTTCAACGACAAGCAATGGGAGCTAGTTTAGTCTGTGGGCACACATACTAAACAAGTTCAATAGTTGCTGGAATTCAGGGAACCCTTTTTCCATTTCCACTGTGACCCCTACATATGGGATAATACACAGAGGGAAATAATGTTCTCTGAAAGGCCTGGTCAATGAAAATGCTAATTCTGTAGATTTTTTTAGTTTACTGCACCCAGATAAAACCCCAGCTCCTAGAAATGAAAAGCATTAACGTACTTGTAACACAAAATTTTGTCCTCCACAAAATTGGAGCAATCAAGGGAGAGGGAAACAAAGGGTGATTAATGTTCATCCAAAAGTTACCAGACTATGATAATTTGGTTGACATGTTTGAGGCGATAAAATGAATTGAAAAATATACTAGTTTTGCATAAAATATACTAGTTTTGAATGAAAAATATACTAGTTTTGCATAAAATGTAACAGCATTTGAAGAGACGGTTAATGTGATGTGATTACACGGCATGCTTCAGAACTCTGTTTCAGACCTGTAAAAGAATGAACCATCTTTAAGACTGGATCTTGATCATAACATAAGACGCGACTTTGACCTGAGCTATACTCACATATGATTATAAAAGAGTCTGATACAATGTACAAGCAATCTGGATCCGTAGTTTGATTCGCTAATACTGTTGTTACTCATTAACTTATGTAATTTTTGCATGAAGCAAGTCGGTATATTCTTATATTCACATGATTAAAACAAGTATATTTTTATGTTTATGGTATAGTGAATTCATCCCCATATATAGACAATTTTTTATTTAACAAAGAAATATTTTTAAATTAAAAATATGTTTATCAAATTTATATTCAATAAAGAAATAATTTAAACTTAAAAAATATGTTTATAAAGAAATTGTGATCCACAATAACTAATCATTATTTTTATTGAAAAATAACAAATTGAGGAAAATGCAGAGGGGAGCCAATGCGAGAGGTCAAAGAGTGCAGGGCTTGCATGACCCCTCTTCTCTTTCTTTGCATTTTTAAGCATTTCCTTCTTACAAATAATAACAAAATTTTAAAATAGTAATATCCACAACTTGTTACTTTTATCATGAAGATCGATAATTTCATTGTTGATCCCTCTTGGTGGGTGAACACACATAAAATCCCATGTGAACTAGAATTTGGCATGCCACCAATTAACCAACAAATTTAATACACTTGGCATAAGAAAGGCCTTCATGTGCATGCACAAG
Source organism: Pinus taeda (assembly GCA_000404065.3). Classification (NCBI taxonomy): domain Eukaryota; kingdom Viridiplantae; phylum Streptophyta; class Pinopsida; order Pinales; family Pinaceae; genus Pinus; species Pinus taeda. The sequence goes on from APFE031439904.1 coordinate 251,612, forward strand.
CTTGGGTTTTCTTCACAATTGGTCTAGTTCATGGCAAAGATCATGTTGTTTCCTCTCACACCCATGCATAAGTGCACTTTGGTGGTTCTAGGTGACCCTTCAAAAATGGTGGTGGCTCCAAGGAACAAGTTGAATGATTGTATTCATAATTGCTCTATGGTATGTGGATTTACTCTAGAATTGGTGCCTTCTTTTGTTTTTGTTTCATGTATCTTCTTGCTTTATACTTGTGAGGTATTGGGGTTTCTATAGTTCGATTACTTCTATGTGTTTGGTTTAGCATTGCTATGTTTGGTGAATGGTGGCCCATTTTTGTCTTGGTCACATATTATCTTACACTTCCTTGATCTACCTTCTTTCTTCCCATCTTGTGAACTCTTTAGTTTTGCCCTAATCCTCTTCGAACCTTGCCCTCTTCGTCTAGTTTTCCTTTGTGTCAATTTGATGGTGAATGCTTCTATTTCTTTGTAGGTTGTTGTCTCTCCATTTCCCTAATCCCCATATTGCAGTTTCTACTTGAGAGCGTCCTTGCAATCCCCCTTGCCTCTCTATACCTTGACAATGGCATAAAGCAATCCCACTCTTGTTTTTCATCACCCATGTCAAATATGAAAAGAGCCTCATCTTCCTCTAGTCGCAAGGGGCATCAAAATTCTATACAACCACTTAGGACTAGAACTTAAGGGATTTCTAAAAGATCTATTGAATTTTTTTGGGGGAACATTGCCCTCTCAATTCGCAAAGAATTTCACAATACCGAGCATGAAGCTCATGTAGAAAGTCATATCTTGTCTCGTGTAGAAGTAGATGAAAGTTTGGGTTGTTGAATCCTGAACAAGCACACCAGGCAAACTAGATACCATCAAACTGTTGATTTGTGCTAGTAAATCAAAACAATTATGTGAAAGGTATTAGTAAATAATTAGAAACAAAACAATAAGTCCTTGAAGAGGTGCAACTCCAACTCAAGAACTTGAACTCCAAGGTCTATCTAATGACAAATAAACTAAGCTAACATGAATCTCTCTAGTTCTGTGGAGAACACAAAGGCCCTTGAAACTATAGAGGTAGATTCTCCTTCTAGCCAAATTCTTATATTATCAAATTTTGTTTATATTCGATGGGACCATTATAGTCCTTTCTATGTTA
>APFE031439913.1:0-11670 GCA_000404065.3 Pinus taeda
GGATGATTTGATTGAAAATTTAATCCAAAATCCTCCCCCTAGTGAGCTATCCTTGGAAGAATTGGTGGAAGACACCCAGGCCAATGCCTTAGTAGACCTAAGTGCCACTAATCCGACCAACCCTAGAGTTAAAAATGTGGAGTTTGGCCCTGAGAAGACCTTGAAGATAAGATCCTCTCTCTCTCCCTCTCAGGAAAAGGAGCTATGTAGTCTCTTGACCCGTCATTTGGAGGCCTTTGCTTGGAGCTACAAGGAAATGAAGGGAATCCATCCCTCAGTCTGCACTGATCATATCTACATCAAGGAGGACTGTAAACCAGTTAGGCAACCCCATAGGAGGATGAATCCAACCCTTAAAGACATTGTTAAAGAAGAGGTGCAAAAACTGTTGGATGCGGGATTCATCTACCCCATCTCGGATAGCGAATGGGTTTCCCCTCTAGTGTTGGTGCCCAAGAAAAACGGGAAATGGAGAATCTGTGTGGACTACAGGGAGTTGAACAAAGCCACCAAGAAAGACCACTTCCCTTTACCTTTCATAGATCAAGTGCTGGATGGTCTGGGAGGGAAGAGATTTTTCTCTTTCCTAGATGGGTTCAGCGGGTACAACCAAATTCAAATCAGCCCAGAAGATCAAGATAAGACCACTTTCACTTGTCCATGGGGTACCTTTGCCTAACATGTTCTTCCCTTTGGGCTATGTAATGCCTGTGCCACGTTCTAGAGGGCTGTGTTAAGCATCTTTGCCGAGTTGGTCCATGATTCGGTAGAAATCTATATGGATGAATTTACTCCTTACAAGTCGAGCTTCCAGGAAGCCTTATATAGCAAACTATCTGGTCTCAGCACAGTTCCCTCCGCATCTATCCTCGAAGGAGAAGAGCAGAATCGTGAGAAAAAGTGCCTCATTTACTTGGATCGGGGGAAACTTGTTCAAACTTGGCCCTGATCAAATCTTAAGGTGTTGTGTAAGGGAGGAGGAAGTCTTTGACATCCTCCTAACTTGTCACGATGGACCTTGTGGAGGAAATTTTGCAGCCAAGAGGACTGCCTTCAAGATTCTACAGGCAGGCTACTATTGGCCCACTCTTCATGCGGATGTCAGAAGATATATCAGCCAATGTGACCGATGCGAAAGGATGGGGAACCCAACCCCAAGGGATGAAATGCCTCTCCAACCTCAGGTGACTCTTGAGCCATTTGAGAAGTGGGGTATGGACTTTGTGGGCCCTATCAACCCTCCTTCCAGGAAAAAGTCTTACATCATTGTGTGCATAGATTATCTGACAAAGTGGGCAGAGACCAAAGCAATCAAAGCAGCAACAGAGGAAAAGGTGGTCGAGTTCTTAAGAGAAAACATTTTCTACAAATTTGGCTACCCAAGAGAGATAGTCACCGATTAAGGAAGCCAGTTCACCTCCAATTTGATTGAATATCTCCTTGCTCATCACAGAACCAAGAATAGGACTTCCACCCCATATCATCCTCAAGCGAATGGGCAAGTGGAGGTCACCAACAGAGCATTAGAAGGGATCTTGACCAAGGTGGTGAGCAGCAGCAGAAAGGATTGGGCAGATCGCCTGGTTGAGGCCACCTGGGCCTACAACACCAATTGGAAGACCACAACCAGTTTCACACCCTACGAGCTGGTCTATGGAAAGAGAGCTTTGCTGTCAATCGAGTTTGAGTACAACACATTGAGGATGGCAGCTCAGCTGGACCTAGACCTCAGTCATGCTCAACAAGAAAGGTTAATGCAGCTGAATGGGTTGGATGAACTTCAAATGTAAGCCCTCCTCCACTCAGAAGTTACTTAACTTCAGAGGAAGGTGTGGCATGACCGACACCTCAATGACAAACAATTCTAGCCGGGAGATTGGGTGCTGCTATATTATTCCAGACATAAGGATTTCAAGGGAAAACTGAGGACGAGGTGGCTAGGACCATATGCAGTAGAAAAGTGTAATGATAATGGCTCTGTTCTTATCCAAACTATTGATGAAGAAGCCATCCCCATGCTCGTCAATGGGCATCGACTCAAGATCTATAGGAAGCCTCTGTCAAGGCAAGAGTTCGTCAAAACTATGGAAAAATTAATGCTGGTCATAGAAAAGGGTTCTGCCTCTGTTTTGGGCACACCTTGAGCCTCATTTCATATTTTGAAAAAAAAAAAAGAAAAAAATGAAAAAAGAAGAAAAAAGGAAAAAAAAAAGGAAAAAAAGAGAAAAAAGATCCTTGGGTGAAAACCTTTCTGAGGCACCCAAGGTAGGTAGTAGGAGTGAAAACCTCATTGAGGTGCTCCTGCTGTCTCTCTAAAAAAAAAAGAGAGAATGGGAATAAAAGATCCTTGGGTGAAAACCTTTTCAAGGTGCCCAAGGCAGGCGGTAGGGGTGAAAACCTCATTGAGGCGCCCCTGCTGTCTCTTAAAAAAAAAAAAAAACAAAAAAGAAGAGAACAAGAAGAAAAAAACCAGCTAATCTTTGAAGTTTTGCAGGTATACAACGCACAAAAGGAGGACTGTCAACTCAAATACACGGGTTCCTATCAAGCTATCAGATAGCCTCTCATGCACATCCACCATGAACACTCATTTTTGCAAAGTTTGGGCACAATCAGATCCTAGTTTGGCCTTCTACAGGAAGCTATAGGACTTTCTACAGGAAGTTTTGTATTTCTACAGGAAACTTCTTGTAGAACGTTTGAATGGGCCAGAATCAACTACAAGGAAAGATTTGGAGCTTTAAGTCGACTAAGGGGGCATGCAACCACCCTTTTCTGTCATCCCCCACTCGCTCCACCTCTTTTCACTACCACCACTCCAATCTGAGCAAGCAGACCTGCACATGCAAAGAGAGCTCTGTTTTTCAAATAAGGAAAATTGTATTTCTTTTCAATTTCATAAACAAGGTCTCCTGAGACTTGAGCGCTCACCTGTTAGGCGACCTCAAGACCTTTCACTTGTGTAATAAGAGTCGAATTATGTCAGCATGCACCCCAGGAGGAGAAACAGCTACAGGATGTCCTAGAGGAATCCTGTAGCAGCTGATCCAGCTAGAGTACCTGCCACGAAGACACCAACAACTCATAGGATCGATGCATGCCATGTTCGCCACCAAAGGAACGGGTCTCCAAGACTCCCAGCCAGTAGCAGCCAATGCAGGGAAGCTCTAGCACCTGACCATAGAGCAGCAACACGCAGATCCGGCATCCATCGTCTTGAACCCTGGAAGAAATCATGTCCACGGCTGCACAGGTAAGTAACTAACCTTATTTCGTCCCATAGCATAAACTATACTATGAATGTGCACAACTTTGAAAATGGGCGGATTGAACAAGGCTGGTTGCCGCTCAACGGGCCACCACAGCCCGTCAAGCAGCCTCATAGGATCCAAACTGGATCGATTGTGCAGGAAGGGTGGATAATTGGCACGTGGGAAATGTCCAGTCGGGAAGAAGCGGAGGTATGACAAGATTGGTGGCGGTAACTCCAGCGGAGAGAATTCGGCGGTCAGGGACACGCTGGGATATGATTACGGTGACGTCGGCCAATGGACCATCAGGGACAACTCAACCCCGCGCCATGGATTCCGCAACAATTCGAAATCGGCCGTTGGATTCTTATGACGCACTGCAGTCATTTATGAAACAACCGTTTCCCAGCCGAATGTGCGTCCTCTTCCTCTGCAAGTGGTTAACTCGAAGTTCTCTACCTGATTCAAGCATCCTGTTGCCGCTCAGACTGGTCCTGTGCTATTATAAACTCCTCCGAAAGCCGAGAAGGAATTCCTACAGGAAATGCAGCATCCAAAGCAGTGCAGACTATTCATGTCGAGGATGGCGAATTTCAGAGGTAGGCAGAATTTAACCTCCCCATGCAAAGAAAATTTCTTTTCAAAGGTGGTGCAATTGACGTAGAAAAGGGGTAGGAAAATTCAAGTGAAATTCTGTCCAGTTTGATATATGCGTCGCTGCTAAAATCGTCGTAGTCATCTGCATGAGAAACTTTTTTCACGCATGAATGGAAATTCCTTCCTGTAGAGGGTGATACCCTGCCGAAACACTGTCAAAACTGTAAATTTTATGCCACTGCTTGTATAACGGAGACGTAGCTCTGCGCTCTGAGTGGAGATTCTTGAAATCCTCCTTCTGTACCTCTGAGCAGGCAAATTCAGTAGGGTAATCGACCAAAGGTATATTTTTTTTTCGCTCTCAGGAAAGAATCCGCCTAGAATTCTCAGTCTGAGAGCGCAAACACAGAATTTGACCATGCTGGGTGGGTTCATTCCAAAGGAACCATCAGACTCAAAGAAGTTACGAGAGACCCCTGAGGTGGTAGAACTGTTCTCCCGTGCACAATGGATGTCATTTTGTGACAAGCTCCAGGGGCACAACGATGAAATTACAGAAGAATTCCTTCGGTCCCTGGAGCCGAAGTCAAAAACATTGGCCATCGTCAATTTTAGGGGACTAACCCTTAGACTCACACCGCAGCTCATCAGCAGGGTGACTGATCTTCCAATGGGAATCCCGTGGGATAAGGAGGAAAGAAAGCTGGGTAAGAAGGCTAAAGAAGAATTCTTCTTGCCTGAAGAACAATTCTCAGAGGATAAAAACGGAGTGAGGAGGACTAGCCTACAGCCGTTCTGGAGTGAATTCAGCCTCCAAATTATGAAGTATATCACTTGTGAGGGGCGGTTTAGTATCATATATGGTTATCATTTTCGACTGCTTACAGAACTCAGGCACCACATGGACCTCCCCTCGGCGCAGAAATTGAGCATTCCATACTTCCTTTTGCAGTCCATGACTGAATGTGCCACCAAACTCAGAGAAGGGACACCGGACTAGCTAGCACATCATGGGCTTATAAAGCTCCTCGTGGAAGATGCACTCCACACTTTCACTGTCCCTCTCTCATGGGAGATTTTCTGGAATATGTCAAAGGATGATGACATCTAAGTTTTAGCTGAGGAGATTACTTCCTCCAGTAGTGAAGAGAAGGAGCCTACTCAGGCCGAGAAGAAGACCAAAAGATAGGACACCTAGGGCAAAGCACCCAAGAAGGAGCAAAAAGGAACACCAGCAAAGCAAGCTACCAAAACAGGGGATGATGGGATTGCCCCAACGCCCAAAGAAAAACGACTATAGAGCAGGGTAGAGCGGACTAAGAAAGTCCAGGACAGTAAGGGAACCCCTAAGGCTACCTCGGCCAAGATGAAAGAAAAAGTTCCCACAACCAAGCAGGCTAAAACTGTGCCCTTGATTCCTACAGGGAAGTAGCAGAGTACTCCTATAGGAAAACAACAGAGTACTCCTACAGGAAAACAGCAGAGTACTCCTACAGGAAAACAATAGAGTACCCCTACAGGAAAGCAACAAAGTGCTCCTACAGGGAAGCAACAAAGTGCTCCTATAGGGAAGCAACAAAGTGCTCCTATAGGGAAGCAGCAGAGTGGTCCTACAGGGAGGGAGAAGAGAATTCCTTCAGGGAAACAGCAAGGTCCCTCTAGAGGAAAATTGAAAACGGCTTCTATAGGAAGCCAGAAAGAAACCTCTACAGGACTTTCTACAGGAAGTCCGAAAGGAGAACAACAACAGGAGAAATCAACTGAAATCCTAGCTAGGGAGGCAGCAGCTGTGATGGTCGCCCTAAGTACTCCTCCCAAGCCAAAAGAAAAACGAAAAAGGGAGACTCCTCTGTATTTCAAAGCAAGAAGGAGTGTAAGAATTAAGACTGGCAGACCCCAGCCTCCATCCAAAGAACCTATCACTATTGTGGATACCCCTACCATGCCAAGGGATAAATCCCCCTCCAAAGCCTCCATTACTATGAGAGGGGGAGCCCAAACATCTTCATGGAAGGACAGAAGTGGGAAAATGAGCTCCCCCTCTACCGGATGCGGGCTATTCTAACAGGACTCTGGCTAGGGCTGAAGGAAAACTTGAGCAGATGGGGAGAAGGCAAGTTTGAGTCACCACAAGAGGAGGAGGGAGCAGCCAAGTCACCACCAAAGGAGGAGAAACCTGATGTTATCATGGAACCAAGCCCACAGCCCAACTTGGGCTCTTATTATAACTTTTTGGAAGCAGGCAGAATTACTCCCCAAAAGTTTACAGTGCCACTGTTTTTAGCACTAGAAGAATAACGGGTACGAACCCACACGTGGATGAGGATAGCTAAATCTAAGGGAGTAGCGGATATTGGGCCTCTAGAGGAAAGGCTCAAGGAAGCACAAAGGGAGCTGGCAAGAGTGAGGCATGTGGAAAGCTCCCAGCAAGCCAAATTGAGAGAAGAAAATGAGCTGCTCAGACAACAGCTCCAGCTGCAGAAACAAGGTAAAGAAAAGGGCATGGCAACCAAGGATCCCTCAGTGGAGCCCCAAGGGAAAGAAGAGATGTAAGTTGATCTTGAGGAGTTCAACCAGTAGCTACAGGAAAGGGGACTGAAGGCAGATATTGAGGTACAATCACTAAGGCAATAGGTGCAAGAAAAGGAGGCACAATTGACCTGCATGGCCAGTTGGGCAATGGAAGCACTTCAATGTAGGTAGCCGGACAAATCTTATGGCCTATACCTCTGGGACCAGTGGCTGCAGTTCCAAATTAATACATTGGCACAGAGGGGTATCTCTCATATCCAGAACCCCCAGAAATTCACAGATTTATGTAACACCAGTTCCTCGGAAGATAAGGCCAAGCTCTCATGGTTTTACCTCCATTACTTGGCCCTTCCAAACATCACTTCGTGAGACCCCAACACAGCAGTAGGGGACATGTAGCTGATGGCAATGACCTCATGGTTAAACCACGAAGAGAAGAGAGCAGCTGAGGTCAGGAATATCATGGACCGGGAGTTACATGAACCACTATTGATTAGAGCAGAGCCAGGGGACCCCACAGCAATGATATCCGCTCACCAACACCTAGCAACCAATTCCCAGGGATTACTAGATTACATGGATCGTCAGGCCCAGGCCATAGCACACTTTGAGGATATGGAGAGGTTACTTGGGGACAATTGTGTTCATTATTGCACTCGTAGGTGGAACACATTGTCCCACAGCGTCAAGATTCGAGAATATCACACTCCAACTCGGATGAGGGAGGCTTTGTCACGGATACCTCTCTACAAGAAGTCTATGCAGAACCTCCAAGCCAGTTGGATAGGCCTCAAGCTAAGTCCACCTTTGCTGTTGGGATTATTAGAGGGAGGTTCAGAAGAGGAGGAGCATAAGCAGTGGGAAGAAGTGGAGAGGAAGGCTGGATTTCATGACAATATTGAGGACACTACTTCACAAGCCTAGGATGTGAGAGTGGCCATCAAAGCGATGAAAGATGAGGAGCTGGACTAGTTGCTCAGGGATGAGAAACCCTTTTAGCAGGGGGGTGATGATGAGCCCCAAAATTGGTAACAATTTGGGCTCATTTGGCCTCATTTTCATTGTTCAGCCCTTGTTCAAATCTGTCATTTTCTATAGTTTATGCATTATTTTTAGTATGTTTGTGTCTTTGGTACGAATAGGGGAAGTTACTTTTCCTAGGTGGTTAACACGTGTCTATTTCAGGTTTTTGACATATATTGGAGCAAATTCAAAGCAATCATGAGCTATAAGGCAGCCAAGCCTGAAGTTAGGACTTGAAGGAGGGATGCCTACGACATTCAATGACCCTTCCTCGGGATTTTCACCTTCAACTCCGACCTCCAAAGACCACCAAGCCGAATCTAGAAGGCAGCCAATCAGCATTTAGAAAGGGACTATTTGACTCACAATTTGACAGCCGAGTTCCAGAGATTGAGGAGGCCAGCTAGGTCCCTCGTTATCTATAAATGTTGAGGCCTCAGCCTTCGTAAAAAGACTTTTGAACCTATTGTGTACTTTACACCTCAGTGCTGCAGCTTTATTTTGTTCCTTTGTAGCCATTTTCGGCATAACTGTTATGATTCTTTTTGGATAATGAGAAGCAGTTTGTTTTCCTATCAAATCTGAGTTTTTCATAGGAGCCAAAGCTCTCAGGGTTGGGCCCAACCTGAGATCCTAGGACCTCCTTTCTGTATTATTTCTTTTCCTTTACGTATCACTGTTTTTCTCTTTTATGCATTTGAACACATTGCTGTTAAGTAGATTTCGTTATGATGCTGGGATAGATCACTGTTTATGAATGACTTTGGTTTAGATGTTTTGGTAGGATAATAACAATAAGATCTCCAAGGAAAAGAGACAACTACACTCCTGGTTTCACCTCGGCCTTATTGGATTTGGGGCCGAAATTGAGGAAACAGTGCTGCCTCACAAAAACACTAGTTTGTTGTTTATGCATTCTTTTAGTGTGCTTGTTTTATTTGCAAAGATTGTCATGGGTTTGGACATCTGAAATGTTTCTTTACATAGATGTTGTACAAGGTTTTCTTCCCAAATAAATTTGCTGCTCATTTATGTTGATTAATGGATAGAATAGATTAGTTTAGGATTTGATCATTTGCAGGTTTTTGTAGAATTGATCAAGGCCCACCATGCAGGGCATCTTGTTCCTTCATCCATCCTCCCAAAGCATCATCTAAGCCTCCTATTCTGTATTGTAGCTAAGCTACCCTTTTCCCATCTATCCTTTGTGTCTACGAAACCTTACCTCCTCGCTCATCATTGCCTTAGCCATCTTCGAGCCAAGTCAGCCTTCTACACCGAACCACCCACCAGTCCTTAGGCCATGTTTAGACCCCTATCCTACCTCTAGATCCATCCATGCACCTTCCCTCACTCATCCACCTCCTAAAAACCGACTTGCAAACATCCTGTAGAAGTTCTGAAGTTTCCTGTAGAAATCCTGAAGTTTCCTGTAGAACCCCTGCAAACTTCCTGTAGAAGCTCACAAGTGAGGTTTCCTGATAGCCAAACCTTGTGAGACTCTGGGGAAGAGTGTTATGGACTCCTTAGACCCCCTCTGAGCCTCTCCAACTATTCCCAAGCATTCCTCTTCCTTGATCTACTCCTGCACAGTGAAGCACAGTTCAAGCATATGCATGTGAAAATCGACACTTAATCAAGAAAATACAAAAAGATACTTTCTAGGACAAAATTAGTCTAAGACATGTGCATTTTCCCTTTTTGAAGTCAATGGCATCTCATTCAGTAGTTTGCATTCTCATTGTTGCATCAATAGAACTAGCTGGTAGAATTAGGGTTTGCTAGGGTTTACATTCCTCTTTAGCTTTCAGTTTCTTTCCGTAAGTAGATTAGCTCCCTCTTTGAGTTAGCTTTCATCCATCATTTACAAGCTTCTTCTAAGAGCTTATAGAAGTTGGCTAAAGCCCTAGCGGACTTGAGCCAACTGACCAAGTGATAGCTGCGACAAGAGCTAGTACTTGTGCATAGAGCATCGTCGCTTCCAAGTTTGTTACGAACAACCGGGTTGATAAAAGTAAAGAAGGGAGTCCCAAGAGTTGCAGCATTATCGCTATAATATTGGAGCACACCACAAATAACCTTTGGTTCTTGGGTATTAAGTTGTTTTGATTAGTGTCAAATTGAGCAGATTCTTTGAAAATCACTTTAGTTCCCTTTGGGAAGCAATAGATTACAAAATTGTTTGTTTCGATTGAACTGAAAGGAAATATTTGCTTTGAATTTTGTGTTTATATTTTAAGTAGTTTTCAAAGCATTTGTTGCATTAAAAATCATTAAAGTGAAAGAGATTTTCATGATTATTGAGTTATTTTGATTCTCTTTTTATATTTTTCACTAGATTACATTGATCGCATTAAAGTGAAAAAGAAATCATCATTATATATTAAGGTAGATTGCTTTAAGTTTTGTTTTGGCATTGCATTTGATTATCATATGAAAGATTAGATTTCATGTTTGGAATTTAGCATTGGAAAATTGTCATTGATGCATTGTTGCTTGTTTGATGCACAATCTGGGTGTTTTTCTTCCCTAAATAGATAACCTTCATCAAATGAAAGGAATCCAATTTCATAACTTAGCTGCATTTTAGGAACAGAGGACATCGTTAAGGCCTTGAAATCAAAATGTAATTTCAATATTAATCTTTAAATATATCAATTAATCTAAGGAACATTTGAAACATTAACGTTCATACTTAGTGGTCTAGGCAAGAGACGTGTTCTAGCGTCTATAAAACTTAGCAGTTTCCATTCGCTCTTGCATTAGATAGCACTAGCACAGACTTGTGCTTCCCGTACCATCGAGTATATAAAGGGGGATCCTCATAGTTTGCAAACCTTTATCCATAGGAAGCCAAGTTTTCCACCCTGTAAACGTGGCACACTGAACACAACATTCGAGGAGATTTCCTACATGTACATCAAGTCCTTGGTAAATTTATTTGTTGAGGTGTATATTATAGTTCATGGTTACTTGGTACTCATTTTTGCCTAGAGTTACCTGAGTGGTCATTTCAATTTTTTTTTACTTCTTAAATTTGAGAATATCATCGAGCAATTTTCCTTTCAATCTCTCTAAACCATCAAAAGCGACTAGAGGCACCTTTTCGTCATTTTTTCGACTCTTAAAAGATGAAAAGGAAATTTTTTTGTTTCAATCTCTAAAAATAACTGCCTATGATAAACATGTTGAACCCAAGTAGTTGCTTCTTGGACCAATATTGAGTAATTCCCTATTAATTTCAAGATTGTTAATAAGCCCTCAACGAACCTCCTTTCCTTTTCTTCTCTTGAGAGAAAGTCATCATCGCTGAACCATTGAGTTCATCCCACAGTTCCCCTTCATTGTATGATACTGAAGGGTCCTCCCAAGGAGTTCATCCGGAGCTTCCTCAATCTTTTGAACTTGGGATTGTTCCAATTATCTAACCCCTGTCTTCTCATACACCTCCATGGGATTCCTGGTCACCTAAAAAATCTAATCCTGAGACCCCAGACAGTCCTATACAGACCCCTGAGAGTCTGCAAACCCATGAGAGTCTCCAAAGGCTTGTTCTTCACCCACCGAATCCATTATTTGATTCTATTGTGATATCTCCTTAGTGTCCTTACAATCCTTACGATTGGTTAGGTATTCCTTTCGACTTATCTCCTCGCACATCTCAGATTCCTCGACACCAATTGCTTCCATCTATGGAGTTAGAGGGTGAAATCCCAACCTCTTCTTCGGGTCATTCAAAAGTTTTCGCTACTCATACTCCTCATGTCAATGATGAACAAGGGTATGAATTTCCTTTAGAAGGTTTTCCTTTTATAGGAAGATTTCAATCTCACACACTCCCTGAGACCAGTGGACCCATGCTTCCACCTGGCTACACAATCCTAGCCTAGTTAATTTTAGGAACTCCTAGTGCTTCATCTTTGTATCAAAATCCCATTTGGTATTCTAATGCCATGCCTACTTCTGGGCTTTTCATTCCAAACGCAACCTCTCAAACTTCAGTACAAATTGTTGTTATATTAGTTACCGTTCAACCTACGATTCCATCAAAACCTGTGTTGTCATTTCAATTGACCCTTCCAGTACAACAAACTATTTCAGGTCAGGTTTTAGTTAGTTCTTCCACCCATCCGTCAAGTGGAAAAAATGTACCACTGCCTGGGGGACAAAATATGAATATTCCTCTTGTGTCAGGTGAAAGAAATGTGAGTGAATTACAAACTCACATGGTTAGAGTTAATCAACCTTATTTTGACAGTATTTCTAA
>APFE031439915.1:0-12379 GCA_000404065.3 Pinus taeda
GGGGACACTGACATTTCAGAGGGAGTCCAAACCTCCCTTGAAAGTGACAGAGGTTCTTTATGTGCCAGGGATGAGGAAGAACCTCATATCTGTCTCAACTTTGGAGGAAAGAGGATATGAGGTACTGTTCAGGGGAGGACAGGTGTTGATGTATCCCAGGGACGCTCCAGCTGAGTTAGCTAGAGTGATAGGTGTACGCCATGCAAAGGTGTACAGGTTTGCATTCCAGCCCCTTTTGGCATTGAGTAGTAGTACCGACAGCAGAGCTAGCAGTTCTGAGCAGTGTGAGATTTGGCACCGCAGGATGGGACATATGTATCATGGAGCCTTGAGGACCTTACGGGAGATCACTACAAGTATGCCAGATTTCAGTACTGATCACTTTGATACTTGTAGAGGATGTGCTATGGGCAAGTTTGCCAAATCCCCTTTCCCAGCAGTGACAGCAGAGCGACTGGGATACTTGATTTGATTCATTCTGATGTGAGCGGTCGGATGTCTCATGTTCCCTTGAGTGGATATGAGTATTATGTTTTATTCATTGATGATCACTCCAGGAGGACCTGGATTTATTTCTTGAAGACCAAGAGTGAGGTCTTCAAGCGGTTTCAGGAGTTCAGACAGAGCTCTTGTGGAGACACAGACAGGTCGGAAGATCAAGTCCTTGAGGTCGGACAATGGAGGAGAGTACACCCTTGGAGAGTTTGTTGACTATTTTGCGGAGGCAGGCATTAGGAGGGAGTTCATTGTTCCTTACAACCCCCAGCAGAACGGGGTTGTGGAGAGGAAGAATAAATCCATCATAGGGGCTGCTAAAGCCATGTTACATGATCAGGGGTTGCCATTGTTTTTGTGGGCAGAGGCTTGCAACACAGATGTTTACTTGCAGAACAGGAGTCCGCATCGTGCCTTGGGGCACATGACTCCGGAGGAGGCTTTCTTCTGGAAGAAGCCTTGATATTTGGTCATCTTCATATCTTTGGATGCATTACGTACTCCTATATACCCAAGGAGAAGAGGACCAAACTAGAGCCCACCGTAGAGAAGGGTATCTTTGTGGGCTACAGTGAGACCTCAAAGGCCTTTCGGATTTACATTCCTGCACAGAGGAGAGTTGTTGTCAGACGGGATGTGAAGTTCGAGGAGGACAGGGCCTTTAGGATATCACGGGAGTTGGAGTATCTGGATCAGCCAAACCCTCAGCAGCAGTTGAGTCAGTCGCAGGGATCCAGTGGGCAGGGATCAAGAGGATCAGGAGGATCAAGAGGTACATCTATGAGGATGTCAGGTCCATCAGTGAGCAGTGGTTCACTGAGCCAGAGAGGTGGTGCTCCGAGCAGGTCACAGAGCAGTTCACTAGGGAGTCCACTGATGGACAGTTCACACGGTACCTCAGCTTCTACAGGTTCAGGTGCAGGCAGGAGGACAGCAGACAGACAGTCAGGAGTTCAGGCTACTGATGGTGATGAGGAGGAGGAGTTTCATTCTCCTATGGGAGAAGCATGCTCAGGGAAGAGGAAGCCCAAGTGGCTTCAGGACACCTTGAGAGATGCCACATCTGTTGCTGAGCCGAAGAGGCCGGTCAGAGAGAGTAGACCACCTGAGAGATTTTGTAGCTATATGGCGATGGTTACCAGCATCCTTGACTCTGAGCCTTCTAGCTATGAGGAGGCAGCTAGCCAGCAGGTCTGGAGAGAGGCCATGCAGGAGGAGTATTCTTCTATCATGAAGAATGATGTTTGGGAGGTGGTGCCGAGGCCTGAGGGCAAGTCCGTGGTTACTTCCAGATGGCTTTACAAGGTAAAGCATGCTGCAGATGGCAGCATTGAGAAATTCAAAGCGAGGTTTGTGGCTAGAGGGTTCTCCCAGGTAGAGGGAGTTGATTATGAGGAGACCTTCGCTCCCGTCGCTCGATATACTTCGATTCGCTCCATTATATCGATAGCAGCAGAGATGGGTTGGAAGATCCACCAGATGGATGTGAAGACCGCATTTCTCAATCGCTTCATACAGGAGGAGGTGTACATTGAGCAGCCACAGGGCTTTGAGGTGCATGGGAAGGAGTCCCATGTGTGCAGACTGAAGAAGGCCCCTTATGGCCTGAAGCAAGCTCCCAGAGCTTGGTACTCCAGGATAGATACTTATTTGCAGGGATGGGTTTCACAAAGAGTGAGGCAGATCCGAACCTTTACTTTATTGTGATAGGTGAGGAGCCTCTCATTCTGGTGCTGTATGTGGATGACTTGGTCATTACAGGTGCAGAGGGACTCATAGAGCACTGCAAGAGAGATCTTGCGACGGAGTTTGAGATGAAGGACATTGGCTTGATGCATTACTTTTTGGGTTTGGAGGTGTGGCAGGAGGAGGGGCATTTCTTCCTGGGCCAGGGGAAGTATATTGTGGACATCCTTAGCAGATTCCACATGGAGGATTGTAGACCCATGTCGACACCGATGATCACCAACTGGAAGAAGCTTCTCGAATTCCGAGTTGGTGGATCCCACATTGTACAGGCAGCTGATTGGTTCCTTGATGTATTTGGTCAACACTAGACCAGATATCTGTTTTGCAGTCAACATGATGAGTCGGTTTATGTGTGAGCCTAGGAAGGTTCACTGGGTGGCTGCAAAACACATTTTGCGGTACTTGCAGGGGACAGTGGATTATGGTCTGGACTACAGGCAGGGAGATGGAGTGAGATTGGTAGGATACACTGATTCTGATTGGGCAGGTTGTGCTTCTGATAGGAAGAGCACTTCAGGGTGTTGTTTTGGTTGGGTTCAGCAGTAGTGTCATGGTTCAGCTGGAAGCAGCAGTCAGTAGCACTGAGTTCAGCAGAAGCAGAGTATATGGCAGCCAGTCTAGCTAGTTGTGAGGCCATCTGGCTTCGCAAGATGTTGTTTGGCTTATTTGGTCAGCCGTTGAAACCTTCAGTGATTTACTGTGATAATCAGAGTTGCATTAAAGTCACGGAGAATCCAGTATTTCATGACAGGTCAAAGCATATCGGGATCAGATATCATTTCATCAGAGACTATGTTCAGAAGGGAGCTGTGAAGCTTGAGTATATTTCCACTGATGAGCAGGTAGCAGACATTCTTACCAAAGCCTTACCACGGGGCAAGCATGTTTACTTCAGAGACAAGATGGGTGTGGTGAGGAACACCTTCCTCGGTAAGAGGGAGTGTTGAAATTTGGTACCGGATGACAGGTGGTTCCCTTAGGCTTTGATCTTTGGCCTAGGGAAAAGTGTCCAAAAGATTTTAATTTTTCTCCTAAAGTGACTTTATAATTTTTATAAAGTTAAAATCTAATTTAAAAGTGACTTTAAGTGATAAAGTTACTAAGTTTAAAGTGACTTTTATAAAGTCAATGAAAAATTAGAAAGGAAAAGTGACTTTGGAAATAAATGACTAAGTGGGTCTTTATTAAAGTGGGGTGAATTAAAAAATAGAAAGTGAGATTTAAATGTGCATTTAATCTCAGCCATTGATCTAAATCTATTTCAGCCATTGGATTTAGAGATCACCCAAAAGTCACTTGGATCACCCAAAAGTCACTTGGAGTTATATTAAGGGAGGAAAAGATCACATTCGATTCAATTCTTTCATAAGCAGATTGAGAGAATGAGAGCAAGAGAGCAAGGGAGATTTCAGGACAGTGAGCTGTGGAGTATCAGCAGCGGAGTAACAATAGCGAAGTTTCAGCAGGGCAGTTTTTTAGCAAGGCTGAGTTTCAGCAAGGATGAGATAAGTTGTAAAAGTTTGCTTGCTGATTTTTGCTGAATATTTTCTTGCTGTAAAAAGGCTTCTTCTTCTTTCTTTCTTTTCTTTTCTTCTTCTTCTTCTTTTCTTTTCTTTTCTTTTCTTTCTTTCTTTCTTTTCTTCTTCTTCTTCTTCTTCTTCTTCTTCTTTTCTTTCTTTCTTTCTTTTCTTTTCTTCTTCTTCTTTTTTTTTTTTTTTTTTTTTTTTTTTTTCAGAAATAAAGAAGAGCTCTCAAACTGGTTTTCCCCCAAGAGTTGTAGGGGTTTTTTCCAGGGTCACATTGACCAAAAATATCAGTGTTTTAATGTGTTTTAATGGCTGTTTATTATTGTTGATTTTTATTTCTGAATTTTTCAGCATTCTGTAAAATTTCCAAAATTTGTGTTTTCAGCAAATTTATTTTTTTCAGCCTGTTGAATGTATGGTTATGGGAAAGGGCATTTAACTACATGGGAGAAATAAGGAGAAACTGAAAATCGGGGTGGGAAAACAGAAATTTTAACAAACCCTATGAATGATGATAGACTCAGTTGAATAGCGACATAGACTGACATTTGGCCAACTTTGAAAGGAGTGAAATCAAATCCTAGACCTAATGCCTAGTGACCAAATTTTGCTTGAAGACTCTTTGAAATGACAAAATTGATCTTGACACCTTAAAATCACTTTTTAAGAGCATATTTGATCACTGGAGGAAGGCCACAAAGGCTGACACTAACACGAGGCCTTTCCATTTCGAGGGGTTTTGCCCAGCAATGCGCGATTCGCATTAGAAACTGCCTCCTTTTCCCGATCCAGGCTTCCCAGGTGCTAGTTTTGCCTCCTGTGTAGTCTCCATGGGCCTCGGTCAGTGTGCTTTGATTGAGGTCCTTGTCGTTCCACGTTGGCTACCAACTTCCATTGTTCAGAGGTTTTTCTGATCGCTCTATGCTCTTGAATTCGAAGTTTGTCCCGATCTGGTACAGTCATGGTACTTTGATTATTCTTCATGGATCCAATTCGGATCATTTCTTCTCTCTCTTATGTGTAAGACCAAGCTTTGGAGCTAGCTAGGAGCACTTCCCAACTACACTAAAAACTCCAACAAGACTTGCATGCGAGCACTCATAAGAATTCCTTCTCTTTTCCTTAATATATACTCTACATCTTGATCTACTAATAATCCTGAGCATTAGAACAACCTTTCTCTTACTCGGTTTGTCCTAGGTTTCTGGGATAAACTGAGAGGGTTTTATGTTCATCTAACCGTGCATCAAATCCTACAGCAAAATGATATTTAGAGAGTTTAATATATTTCACTGTGTAATTGAAATTAGTAAAATGAACCCATAAAGGCGGTCATAAATGGAAATAATAGTAAAACTCTAAACAAGAACCCAATGAATGTAACCATGGATGCAAAATTGGTAGTAGAATTAGATTTTAAACTAGCCATAAAAACACAAGATAAAAACAATGACACAAAAAGAGTTTTAAAGTAGAATTAAAAAAGGGAGCAACACTAGACACAAAGAAGGGAAAAAATAGGGCATACAAAAGGATACCAAATTGGGTGCAAAAAAGGATGCAATAATGGACACCAAAATGAGGATGCAAAGAATGGTGTGAAATTAGGATGCAAAATTGGGTGCAAAAAGGATGTAATAAAAGACACAAAATAAGATGCAAAATGGGACTAAAACAAGGTGAAACCAAGGATGCCAAAAATGATGCATAACTAGCTGAAAATTCAAACTAAAATCTACGTGCAAAATGAGATGCAAATGTGGACACAAAATGTGGTAGAAAAAAGCATGTAAATTTGGATGCCAAAAATGATGCAAAATTAGACACCAAAAAGGGTGTAAAATTGGACATAAAAAATGGTGCGAAATTAGACACACAAGTAGAAAAAATGGTGCAAAAATGGGCATAAAAATGGATCAAATTTGGATGCAAATTGAGATGCAACATTGGATGCAAAATGAGGTGCAATAAATGATTCAAAACTTTGTGCAAAAACAAATGCAAAAGTAGACGAAAAAATGGCTCAAAATTGAACGTAACATTAGACACAAAATGGGATGCAAAGGTGGACGCAACACATGGTTCAATATAGGATGCAAATTTAGATTCTCAAAAGGATGCAAAATTGGATGCAAGAAATGGTGTTAAAAATGATGCTAAATTGGATACAACAAATGATGCAAAATAGGATGCAAAAAAGGGAGAAAAATAAAACGCAAAAGTGGATGCAAAAATGGATGCAAAATTTGGCACTAAATCAGATTCAACGTATGGTGAAAATTTGAATACAAAAAATTGTGTAAAAAAGGAAGAAAAACTGGTGCAAAAATAGATGTAAAAATAAGTACAAAATTAGAAGCAAGAAATGGCATAAGACTAGATGAAAAAACTATCACAAACTGGATGCAAAAAAGACACTAAATCAATTACAAAGTATAGTGTAAAACTTGATGCAAATTACGACACAAAACTAGAAGGAAAGAATGGGACAAAATAGGAAGCAAAGAATGGGACAAAACAGGAAGCAAAAAAAATGGCACAAAACTAGAAGCAAAACCTATTGTAAAACCAAATGCAAATTTTGGTGCAAAAAATGACGCAAAATTTGGCGTAAAAAAGGATGCAAAATTTGGTGAAAATTTTGGTGCAAAAAAGGGCGCTTTAAAACTTGTACAACAGAGCCAGATTTAGCACCAAGCTGCTCATCCCAATTGAGAAAAAAATGCAAAAAAATATGGTGCTAAATCTGGCGCAAATTGCTTGTTTTGTTGTAGTGTCTGGAAGCTGTTTTTTTTCAATCGGCCTAATTTTTTGAGATCTTTCCATTGTAACACTTACTTTTAGCATCTTCAACTTCAGTTTCTTTTAAAATGGAAAGTCCATGACTAGTTATTCTTGAGAGCACCAACTACTTCCAATGGTTATCCTACATTGTGGATTTACTTAGAAGTAAAGGTCTTTATAGAATAGCCTCAGGCCAAGAATCTAAAACTAAAGATGAAGATAAGCTAGCCAAATGGGAAAATAAGAAAGATCAAGCACATGGGTTGAAAGGTATGTCTATTTATCCAGACCTTAGATTCCATATTGCAAAACTTGATACCCCTGATGAAGCAATGAAACATCTCAATAAAGTTTTTGGAATTAAAAATGAAATTAGAGACCATCAACTCAAAAATGAGTTGCTTACGTTGGACCCCAATAATTTTTCTTCCATTGAAGATTTTTTGTCCAAGTTCAAGACCCTTAGACTTCTCTTAGAAGGTGTTAAGGTTAAGAAAGAATATGGTAGACTTATTTATTCCATTCTTACTAAGTTAGGACCAGCCTACTCTGTGTTTGTTTCCACCTTCCATTCTACTAGAGAAGTCTTTAATTCTCAAGGACAAGCCTACAAGTCCCCCTATTTTGATTCCTTTTGTGATTATTTAATAAGAGAAAAAGAACAACTCTTACATCTTGGTCTTCTTAATACTAGAAACTCTTCCAAGAAAGCCTTAGCAGCCCAGCAACAACCAAATTCAAAGAATCCTAAGAAGCAACATCCTAGAAAGAATGGTCCTAAACCAAACAAGGGTCCTAAGCAATTTCAGTCTCAAAATGAAAAATCAATTCAACAAAATGATAAGGCAAATAAAAACAAAGGGAAGAAGACTGATAAACATTGCAAATTTTGTAATCGTGGTGACCACTTAGAATCCAAATGCTTTAAGAAGATGGAAGCCTTGGAAGCAGCCATGAAGAAGCATAACATCCATTTGGAGCACTCTTCAACTTCAAATTCATCTATAGGAATAACACTTTCTACATGTGGTTGTCAAGCATCTCGGTCTAGTTATGCACTAAATGTATCTTCTTCTTCTCATTCGCATCAGTGGCTCATTGATTCTAGAGCTTCTTATCACATGGCCAAAAACAAAGTCATGATTTCTACTTTAAATTATTGTAACACCAAAAATATCTATGTTGGTCATGATAGATCTCTTAGTGTTGTAGGAACTGGAACTATTTATCTAGACAATGGTAAATTTAATGATGTATTATGTGTTCCTACCTTATCTTGCAACCTTCTATCTATATATCAGATAACTCATTCAGGTGAAGGTAAAATCGTTGAATTTTCACCTCATGATGTTGTAATTAAGGACCTAAGAGATCCTAGACAAATTTTAGCTACTGACATTGTTGATGATTCTAAAAGGTTGTATAAGTTTAACAACTTTGGGTCATCAACTCTTCCCTTGGTATTTGTTGCTCATAATGATAAAGTGAGCAAACTTTGGCATGAGCGATTTGGTCACTTAAATTATCTCTCCCTTCAAAATCTATGTAAAGAAAATATGGTGACAAGTATTCCTATGGTATCTTGCAAAGATGGTGTTTGTTCCGGATGTGTAATTGGAAAACATCATAGGGATAGTTTTGAAAAACGTGCCTCTTGGCATGCCTTATCCCCTTTACAACTTGTGCATAGTGATTTATGTGGTCCACTTCCAATTGTTTCATTCTCTGGCTACAAATATTTCTTAACTTTCATTGATGATTTCGCCAGACACACTTGGGTATAGTTCTTAAAACTCAAGAGTGAAGTCTTTAACATGTTCTTTGCCTTTAAGGCTTCTGTTGAGAAACACTTTGGACATCAAACTCTTAAGCTAAGATCTGATAATGGCGGAGAATATGTTAACAAAAAATTCATCAACTTTTGCGTCGAGCATGGAATTCAATTGTAACATATTGTTTCATATACTCCACAACAAAATGGTGTAGATAAAAGGAAGAATCGCACCTTAAAGGAAATGGCTAATTGTATGTTTCAATCTAAAGGACTTAGTCTTAATTTTTGGGCGAAAGCAATTAACTGTGCAAAATACGTAGTAAATTTCACTCCTACTAAGGTTTTAAAGAATATCGCTCCAGAAGAAGCATGGAGCTCAGTTAAACTAGATGTCAGTGACTTTCATGTTTTTGGAAGTGAAGCATGGGCCTATATTCCAAATGAGAAACATAAAGCCTTAGAACCTAAGAGTGAAACATGTATTTTTGTTGGATATTCTGAAAATGTAAAAGGATATAGACTTCTTCAACCTAAATCCAAAAATGTTATCTTCAGAAAAGACGTAAAGTTTTCTGAAAATATATCAGCCTACGAGCCTAGTTTGGTGGATGTGTCACCTCTCTCTATCCCTTCTACTTCTGAAAATATTTCTTCTTTAGATGATGATAGTGAGGATGACAATCCTCCCCCACCTTCTTGGGATCCTCCTTCACCTCCTCAGCTTCCAAAATGGGTCTGTGCTACTCGAGATGTAACAAGTGCTACTGCAAGTGATCCTATAGATAAGCGTTGTACACGTTCTCAGTTCGATAGAGCCTCTTTTTTATTGTCTCAAGCTTCAATGAATTATGATCTTGACACCTTTGAAGAAGCTTCAGGCCATCCAGATTGGGATGCAACTATGAATGAAGAATATCGTTCACTATTGGCAAATGATACATGGGACCTTATTCCTCTTCCAAAGGGACGAAAACTTGTTAGATGCAAATGGGCTTATAGAACCATGTTTGGACCAGATGGAAAAGTTGATAAACATAAAGCTTGTCTTGTTGCTAAGGGTTTTTCACAAGTTGAAGGCATTGACTATACTGAAACCTTATCCTTTGTTGCCAAAACGAACTCTATTCGCCTTGTTCTTTCCCTTGTTGCCTCTTTCAAATGGGAAGTCCATCAGATGGATGTAAAATCGCTTTCTTGCATGAAGAAATCTATATGGAACAACCTCCTGGATTTATACGAACAGACTCTAGCCTTGTATGTGGGCTTAAGAAATCCCTTTATGGTATCAAGCAATCCCCTCGGGCTTGGTATGCCAAAATGGGTAGCTTTCTTTCAAATATTGGCTTTCCTAGGTGTCATTCTAACAATATTGTCTACACCAAGAAAGTGGGTAAGTCTCTTATCATTCTTCTCCTTTATGTTGATGATCTTATCCTTATTGGTAGTGATCCGAACCTTATAAACCATGTGAAGTCCAGCCTTAAAAAGTAGTTTTAAATGACAAACTTAGGACACTTGCATTATTTGCTTGGTCTTCAAGTCTTGCAATCCAAAGAAGGTATTTCCCTTTCCCAGGACAAGTATTCCTTTGATCTTCTACATCATTTTCACATGGAACACTATAAGACAACCCCTTCTCCCTTTCAGTATGGACCCAAACTTTTAGTCACTTGTACTTCCCCTGAAGTTGATGTAACCTTATACCATCAGCTTGTTGGAAAACTTTTGTATATGACCCATACTCATCCTGACCTTTCCTTTGTTGTTGGCCTTGTTGCTTGGTTTATGCAAAACCCACATGAAAGTCATTGGAAAGTATCTAAAAGAATACTTTGTTATGTTCAAGGTACATTTCAGTTTGGGATTCATTACACTGCATAAGCATCTCCTCTATTGGTTGGTTTCACTGATTATGATTGGGCTAATGGCCCTGATAATTGGAATTCTACTGCACGTTATGTCTTCATTCTTAGTTTTGGACTTATTAAATGGTCTTGCAAGAAACAAAGTGCCATTTCTCTTTCTTTAGTAGAAGCAAAGTATCGTGATGTCGTTGAAGCTAGTAAGGAATCCCTATGGCTTCGTCAGATCCTATGAGAGTTTGGTTTTCAGCAATAACATTTGACTACACTTTAGTGTGATAATCAAAGTTCCATTCAATTATGCAAAGATCCAATCCAACATCAGTGTCGCTAACACATTGAACTACACATGCACTTCATCAGAAAACTCATTCATGACCATGTTCTTGAAGTGCAATATTGTTCAACTGATGATCAAGTTGAAGACATCTTTACAAAGGCTCTCACAAAGGCGAAGTTTAATAAACTTTGATTTATGGTTGGAGTTCAGGAAGTTGTCACTAAGGGGGGAATAGGCTCTAATGCCTCCTTCCTTCTCCTATTGTGCATCTTTGTACATCCTTCAATCTTATCCCAAGTTGCTCTTAAGGGGGGATGTTAGGATATTTCGAAACATAGGAAATAGTTAAGTATAACTTGGTCTAGTGTATAGTTAGGTAAAGTGTGTTTCTTTACTATGTACTTTTTGTAACTTACAATTTGACGATCACGATATGTTCTAGACATGAAGTGATCTGACGGTTTATTCTCTCCTCGGTATTACCGATACTTGATCCATGGTTTAACACTCAATTGGTCCATGATCTCTATTTAAAGAGCATGGAGGGTCATTTGTAAGGTGACCGTTTATGAGATAAACTTATGTAAATCTTATTTCTTTTACATTAATAAATTCACTGAAGTGGTTGCATTGGCGTTGTGGATTGTTTCCCTCTTTGAGGATTTTAACCATGTCAAGAATACTGGTGTATTGATCTGTGAGTTGTTTGTGAGCAGTGTCCTTTGGTGTTCTATCTAAGGAACTTACCCTGTAAATTCCTACAATGTGAGACTCATAGTATTTTTAGAGTAATTTTAGTAGAGTTTTTCTAAAAAGGTGATTATGAGAGTGTCCACTAAATCCCTTGGGTTGAAACTATAAACATGCTAGAGTTAGTTTAACATTATTCCCTTCTAGATTTAGTAGTCCACATTGAACCCATTAATCCAATTGTTGTTTATTCATCTCCTTGCTTAGTGGCATCCCTATGAGTTCTACATCCATTTGTATCACTGGTTGTTTCACCAACAATAAAATAAGCATCAAAGATAGAGATAGAAGCATAAGAGGTAGAAGTAATTATATTTTATTTACATGAATTTCTAGTGAAAGCAGTAGAGACTGTAAAGATAAAGGGAGCGATGTGCATCAAAAGCATATACAGTTTACCTCGTTTCCCCATATTCATATTCATACATTCCAATTTGTATTCTCTTTTTACCTATATAACTTGCTTGTTTACTGAATTCCTTCCAACAATTGCTTTGATACAACTAACATGCAATTAAACTTATAAAGCCATGGTAATAAGGTAGTGGGAAAACTAGTCCTACAACATTTGATAGTAACCCTAAAGACATGAAGGGTGTCTACTTGATCCCTTGTTCATGTGGGACCCCCTATATTGGGGAAACTGGGCGCTCCATCCATCAAAGGATCTGCGAACATGCTGCTGACCTAAGACATGGGAGATCCAAGTCGTCGGCTTTAGCAGAACACGTAGAAAAGACCAAGCATCAGGTGTGTATTGAGGAGGCCAAGGTTGTGGCTAGAGTTGCTCAGTTCCATCATCGTAAATTTAGGGAAGCTATTGAGATTGAAAAGAGGCCGAACAATCTCAATAGATATGATGGCTGGAAAATTAGTAGGTGCTGGATTCCAGCGCTTTCTTCTTAGTCGGTGTTTCTGCCCCCTCCTCGGGGTGGTGCTTTCTCTTTTTTTAGTAGTATTTATTTATTTGGTTATTTATTTCTATTTTATTTTTATTTTCATTTTTATTTTTGTATTATTATCATTGTTAGTAGTATTATTATTCTCTATCTTAATTTAACATCCTAATTTATATTTATTACCTTTTGAACGAACCATTTTAATTATTTCATTTATTTTGATCCTAACTTTTTAATATGCATATATTTATGTTTATATA
>APFE031439915.1:14498-77554 GCA_000404065.3 Pinus taeda
AATATTAAAATAATAATAGTATTAAATTAATTTGACATGGGTCCTATAGTCAAAATTAGCCGTTATTCTAATTTAGTCGTTGGAGTCTCTGCTCAGACTATTTAACATGCTTAGCTGGATCTATTTCTTCAACTTGTCCTGATGATGAACCACACTAGTTGGTTTGAAACGCGTCGACAAATGTCTATCTTCATGTGATTTACGTCGAAGTTATTCTTTCAACTATTATGGATCACAAAAGCCTCAATTCAACTAGTAATAATCTAATTTAAGGTCACAACCTAGGTGAACACTAAACTAGCACAACCACATTTGGAAATGTGGTTAATATACGTTGATGAGCGTCATTTTCATGCACCTACAAATGTATAAAAGGTGGAAAATGCCACCAATAGGTATATGTCAACAACATTTACAAATGTGGTTGTGCTGGTTGATGGACGATGTGCATGTGGAGAAATAGTATATGATTGTTAACTATGGCATTAAGGATGGTTCCTTATGGTGAATGTAGAGTTGACATGGATGACCATGGTTATCCATAACTAATTATAGTTGACTATAATATATTATGATCAACTATGGTCGACAATAGTTGTTCATGTTTGATCATGGTAGACACTGGTTGTGTTGGAAATACTGAGAGGGGGGTTAACTAGTATTTTCTTCCAATTAGTTAATTTTTAAGCTTTAGAGCATTAAATTCATATTAACATTAAATTAACATTACATCACCTGAACAGTAAAAAACGTCATTCAACAATGCATAACGTTAAGACAGTAGACAACATATTTTTAGGTGGAAACCCTTCTGGGAGAAAAAACACCAAACACTTCTTAATATAGGCCTTCCATTTATATAAATTAGGAAGCTCCAACTTCCAAGTTTTAAAGTAAAAATGAAGGAGGCTCCAACCCCTAGTTTTAAGGACCCATTACCGCTCAAACTAGTAGGGATCCTAGGAGGAAATCCTAAAGAGACAGTTGCTAGGTCAAGGGAACCAATGGAGCAATAACCCATTGTCACCTCAGGTAAATCTCCCTACTCTCTACAGACTTTCACCGATGGGAGGGGACCCAGTATGATAAAGATCACAAATTTGAATAGATAAAAGATATGATGAAGGGTGATTCTAGAATCCTATTCACAAGAGAGACTAGAAATTGTGGCTTGCTTGTCTTGGAAGACAAGATGGAAGGCTCTCTAGGTAGGGCTTGGGGAGAATTGTAAGGGTTAGGTTTTGAGTATGTGTCTTATAAATGAGATCCCTACGTCCTATAATTCTTGTGGAAACTTGATAGTGCATGGGACCACACAGGACCAAGTGGACCTGAGGTTAGGTCAAGCAGATAGGATTTATCAACCAATGATATACTTGACCTAATTAGGGAGGGGGAAGGGATCAAGGAAATAATTTTCAATGAAAGGAAATTCAAGGTTCCCAGTGAGGCTTCTAGCCTAAGGGAAACCAAGGGCAAGAATTGGTCTTTGATCTAGGGTTTGCGGTATCTCAAAATCCCACTTTCAGAATCTCATGAAATTTGGAGGGCTTCTTTAGGACACACCATTGCAGTTATGGACCAAAAATCAAAGTATTTGGATGGCTAGATTGTGAGATAATTGATGCCCTAGGCGACCTATGTAGGCTAGGCCTAGAAAAAGGGGGGGGAGGTGAAAGAAATAAGATTTACAGTGATCACGAGAGGAGGACCAGTGCTTTGTCCTTTGGGACAGATGGATTCATGAAATATTTAGAGTTTGGATTGATTTCCACTTGTCAAGGAGGCCTAAAAGACAACTTCGTTGGGAATTAGGGCTTAGTGGAAGTAACTTCAAGGTCATTTATACTTTGTTCAACAATATTTGGTGACTTTTCAAGAAAACGATCTCTCTAGGAACATTCATTCATTCAAACATGGTCCAATCATAATACAACACTATTTAGATATCAATTTTGTTCCATGAAAAGCAGCAAATTAAACCTATAATAGCAAAAATCCCAATATCATGAATGCAATAAAATAAAGAATCAAAATAACATTAAAATAGTACTTACATGTAAGAAGAACATATACAATCACCAAGATATGACAATCATAGAAGCTGCAAGGAAAAGAAGAATAACCAAACATTGAAATTCATCCATTCATCCAAAAAGTCTCATCCTCAAAAGATAGCGAAAATCTCACAAGAAGATATGATCCAATCCAAGCGATGATACAAATGAATTCATGTCCCTTCTATTTATACACTCATTAGGAGTTCGAATTACCTAATTTGAGACTACATTAGCCCATCAACTAAAATAATGTGCAAATAACTATCTTTTGGTGATAAGCCCACCAAACTAGCTCATAAACAAAATAATAAGCCTCCCAAGGGGTTGAATAATCAATAATGCATGTCTTTGAGGCTCTTTAAGAGGCCTGGTGAAGTCCATAAGTGCCAAAAATGATGAATTGGACTTCAAAAGAAATGGACAAGGGGTTGGCCCCTTGTTCTCCACATAATTAGCGTATGGTGCTCCCAATGGTTGTGAGGGCACGCAAGTGACCTCATGGATCACCAAGCGAGTCGAAGATGTCTGTAGTCCATATGTAAGGGCTCATATGATGGTGTAAGTGATGCCACATCAGCATTCAAGTCATGGTCCATCTGCCAAGTGCATAGTACAACTGTTGGGCAGGCTAGGCAAAGGTGAACCAGGTTCATCTTCCTCATACAATAGGTGAATCTCGTGCAATATTTGAACATCTCTAGGGATCCATTGAATGTTGTCTACTATTGTGGAGTCCCATGGCTCTCAACACACACCTTACATGTGCCAATGTAGCCCTCTAGAGGGCTAGGACCCTTTATAGGGAGACCAAACCCAAAATGGAGACCACCTGCAATTCTACATAAGATCCAATGCGTCCCCTAGCCTTCCCATGCAACAGGGCTTCAAAGAAATCAAGTACAAGAGCTTAAAAACCATGGACAACAAGTGGTGACTTCATAATGGCATGCCATTCCATAATGGGCTTTGGCATGTGCTAATGTCTCTAAGCTCCAAATGGGGTTAACCAAGTATTCCACTAGGTGGTTTCTACTTCTAAAGGGGATAATATGCCCAAGGTACACCCTTTTAAAAGTGGTGGCAAGTGATAAAAAGATGAATGGAGTAGGGAATGAAAAGGGACAACCCCGGGCCACATGCTAGGGTACAAGGGTAGCTAGTAAAAGGAAAGCCCACACTTGGGTATATAATGTATAGGAGGGAGCAATCATGGTACATGAGGTGCCTTGACCTTGATTTTTCCACCCTTCTTTATATTCCTTTTGACTTTTTAGGATTTTTCTTTAATTAATTGCTCAGAGCTCAAGGGGTAAGAGCATGATGTGTGAGATATGGCAGTGGATACCCGCTTTAAGGTAGGGCGATTCATTTCCCACCAGGGGTTGGGACAATCATGGGTTCCTAAATGATAAAGGAAGCTCATTTAGGGCATGTATGAACCAGGGTGATGGCCATGATGATGGTCTGAATCTCATGTATTTTATTTTTCCCATTTTCTAAATGTCCTTGTCTTGGCCATCTTTTGCATTTTATGGCACATTTTCCTATTGAATGTAGCCAATAATGCTTTTACTTTTCTTTTTAGCTGCATCAACCTCTGGGGAATCATTCCAGGCCTGACCCAAGGTGTGGGCAAGGGGAGAGGAGAGCTAGCAACATGTGGACCCAGTGGAGGAATATGGACTGAGGTGGGAGAAATGATGAATGGGGTTATAATGAGTGGAAATGGGGCAATATATGTGGATGAGGGAGCAGAACCACGCAACCAAAATCAAGGTTTCCCATGAAATACCGTCGCTAAATCCAAATGGTCAGTAAAAGAGATCCCACAAGACTAGAATCCAAGGTAAATATCCAAAAGGGGTCTAGGGGCCAAGAGAATAGACCTAGCCCATTATTTCATCCAAATCCCTCCATTAATCTATCCATAGAAGTATCCATGATAAGAAAACTACATTACTCAATTACCAAATGATAAAGCATACCTTTAGGTTCAAGAGGCCCACTTTCAAACATACAATCATGGAAGATGAGTAAGGGACCACATGGTTGGCTCTGATGGCGGAGAAATGGCACAGCGAGCTAGTTGGTGGATGCAAGGGGCTATTGGATGCCGGCTGAGGACCATCTTCAAGAAAAATTTCTTTTAGGGATATCACCAACAAAATTGTGGGTAACATTTGGGTCCAACTGGGACGTGATCTCTCAAAGAGTGGATGAAGCTACTTGAAAGGGAGGCCATGAGAACTCCAACGATCTCTTGGTTACTGTAGACCCGTTACCTAGACATATCAACGATTGAACCGATGGGGAAGCATGCTTTTCACGGTGCCTTATGATCACCCATGCTTAGTGTTAGGATGTAAAATCAACAGAAAAATAAAATATGCAAGTTTTATCTAAATGCAGCTACTCTACCACGAGAAATATCATATGATGTTAGTTCTAATGAGGAAATGAGCATGCAATGCATCCTACCCCAACATATAGTAAGGGCAATACTAAGTGTAATCATAAATCCAATGCAACCAACATATCATCATATCATCATACATATGTCTGCTAATATGACTACTCATATAGAAAATTCCAAAGTGAATGCAGACACAATCACTTGGAGGATGAAGTGGGTGGGAGGTGGGAAAATGTGATCTCCATTGGAGGTAAAAGGAAACCCTAGGAGAAGCATAATAGGTCTATCTAGAAGTGCATGGTTTTCCCTCTAAGTACACAATGGTGGAATGGAAGATTACTCTCAATAACTCCCTATCACAATCATTATTTATAATATTATGCTTTGTATATGCCACAAGGTTGTGACGAGAGGGGAATGAAGGGTTTGGGAAAGGAGTGCAACAAATAGGTTTCTCAAGGTGATGGTTACATTGGATAGAGGGGGGTCATCGAGTGATCAAAACCTTAAGGGTTTGTCCAAGGAGGTAAAGTATAATAAACGAGGGGCTCTTCCTCGATGCTATACTCGGAAGGGGTAAGGGCTCACAGTCACTTGAGATTGTATGACAAGGGGTGAGGGAATCACTTGACGAAGACTCGAGATGATGAACAATAGAAAAGGGAAAAGGGGAAGGTGAAGTCTCAACAAGATCCTTTTCCTGAAAATCCAACTCTATAGACTCAAGTGATTTCAACATACTCCCAGAATCATGAGGAAGGTAGCAATGGCCTTATAAATCCTATCATTTTTGTTGCCAAAGATAGGGTCTTCCCAAAAAGGAGACTTAATCATTTCTAACTACTCATTTTCATGCAAGGGAAAATGATAATTCTCCTTCCAAAGGGTATTGATGGATGTGTCCTCATAAATAATGCCTGGGAGAAAGGGAGGACCACTCTAAACCTCATCCTTCTTGTCGATGTTATAATTGGGAGAACAGTTAGATAGAGGACCAATGATTTCCCACTTATCCTTTTCAATGTGGAAGTAATCACCAATGTCATCTTCCAAGGGGCTAATGGGATCATCTTTCTCAACATTCTCAAAAGAGGAGTCATCGGGAGTAATATCCTTGAGAAAGGTAAGGTTGGTTTGAATTTCACTTTCCATAAACTCATCCTTCCCAGCACATGTGCTTTCTTGTTCATTATGTGGACCTACTGAGGACTCATCTTCATGTTCATCATTAATATCCTCAAGGTTATCTCCAACTTCTTCATCTTAACTAATGAGACCTTCCCTTCGAAGGCCTTCCTCTATGCTTTCACAAGCAGCAACATTAGATTGGAATTTGGGTCCCTTATACTCTATGAATTTATTGAGCAACTTGATAGATGATCAAATGATTTCAGGTTCACACAAATCGAGCCAACCTCGGTGCTTGTATTAAATAGAAGTAATAAATAACTCCACGAGGTTTTCTAGATGAACCACATTAACTTCATAAGCATGCTTCGTAATTTTTGCTATGTGGTCCAATGTTGTGGATGGATCACCCTTGAATTGTGGCATATTTTGCATAAACTTCCAATCCAGGACATTGGGGTATCCTGGAAACCATGTGATATCTAAAGCAGGAAACTACTTATAAATCTTTTTAGAAGCCATTGATATTTATATATTGGTATCATGGGAGTCGCCAAGGTGAACTAAAATTGCCTTAACAAATGTTTGTTTCACCCTGCAAGCATTGACTTTGAAGTTCAATGAAGAACCATGGCTTCGTTCTTCCATGGAGTCGCAAATAATGATATGTCAATATGTCGTACGGGGAACAAAGCATGCGCCTTTCGTCCTCAGAAACAACTCCAAAATGTTGCCACTCAAACTAGTAGGGGTCCTAGGAGAGAATCCTAAAGGGACAATTGCTAAGTCAAGGGAAATAATGGAGCAATAGCCCACTGTCACCTCAGCTAAAACTCCCTACTCTTTACATACTTTCACCGATGGGAGTAGACCTGATATGATAAATGTAACAAAGATGAATAGATAAAATATAGGATGAAGAGTGATCCTAGAAACCTATTCACAAGAGAGGCTCAAGATTGTGGCTTGCTTGTCTTAGAAGGCAAGATGGAAGGCTCTCTAGGAAGGGCTTGGGGAGAAGTTCAAGGCTTAGGTTTTGGGTATGTGTCTTATAAAGGAGATCCCTAAGCCCTAGAATTCTTGTGGAAACTTGCGTTCCAGGCGATCTTTGACCATGTGGACCACAAGGTTAGGTCAAGAGGATAGGATTTAGCAACCAATGATATACTTGACCTAATTAGGGATGGGAAAGGGATAAAGGAATGGATTTTCAATCAAAGGAAATGAAAAGATCCTAGTGAGGTTTCTAGCCTAAGGGAAACTAAGGATAAGAATTGGTCTTCGAGCTAGGGCTTGCAATATCTCAAGATCCCACTGTCGAATTCTCATGAAATTTGGAGGAATTCTTGAGGACACACCAACGTAGTTGTGGACCAAAAATCAAAGTATTTGGGTGGCTAGATTGTGAGATAATCGATGACCTAGGTGACATATGTAGGCTAGGCCTATAAAAAGAGGGGAAGGTGAAATAAATCAGATTTAAAGTAATCACAAAAGGAGGAATGGTACTTTTTCCTCTGGGAGAGATGGAGTCATGGAATATTTAGAGTTTGGATTGATTTCCACTTGTCAAGGAGGCCGAAAAGACAACTTGGTTGGGCATTAGGGCTTAATGGAAGTAGCTTCAAGGTCATTTATACTTCATTCAACAATATTTGTGACTTGTCAAGACAAGGATGTCTCTAGTAACATTCATTCATTGAAACATGGCCAATCATGATACAACACTATTTAGAGATTTAATTTCCACAATTTCATTCCAATAAAAGCAATAAATTATCCCTAGAATAGCGAAAATCCTAATATCATGAATGTAGCAAAATAAAGAATCCAAATAGCATTAACATAGTAATTACATGTAAGAATAATATATTTAATCATCAAGATATTCCAGGTGAAATTGGTCTCGAATGCATCTCAATCTCCTCCTTCGAAGATGAGATGGCACCCCCGGTGACAAAATCTGCTCGCAGGAGCTCTGGAAGCAGTTCATAGGATATTTCACCAAGATGAAGTACACCCCATCTACGGGGATACCACTTGCATCTTTAACAAAAGCACCAAGTCCTAATGGTATGACATTTATGCAGAGTTCTCCAAACAAGACATCCCGAACGACCAAGAGGACTTCCCGATGTATATAAATGTGAAGAGGTCGAAGATTCAGAAAGTGGCATCACATCCTCTAGTCTTCGCATGTGTCGAGACAATTGATTAGATCATACGGAGCATGGACACAAATCAATGGGTGGTGAGGGATCACGTTGGTGCTCCAATCGCAGTTATCTCCTCCACATATATCGTTGTATATTATAGGTTGCCTGAGAAGGAGGAGTCCTTCAACACCGGGTGGCTCTCTAGTTATGTGATCCCTACCAAGGAGATTCTCAGGGAATGGTGGCAAGACTCATTCAAGTTCTAGGTTATAACTGACCAGATATATAGGATGGACGAACTAAAGAAGGTATATTAGCTGATTGTCGCCATGTTGAATCGATTGTATAAAAGAGCATATTGTGATGTGTTCCACTGGACATGGTTCCCCATCATGTACGTTGTTGCTACCCGGGGTACAAGTTTTCAATTAGGCCAGCATCCTCATCTCAACCCTTAGAGCAAACATAATCGTAGCTAAGCATCCCGACGCAGAACAGCCACCATAGTTCTATATGGCCTCATATCTCCTTGACGTGTTCTGCGCCAGGTGCCAATTTGCCAACTGGAACACCGCTACAGTAGATCCAATACACTACTATCACAATATTTTTTGGAACCCTGGCTATAAGGGTATGCTTGGTGTTATCTCTGAATCATTTACTTCCCCATTATATCAACTGCTTTTTGGGGAAGAACGACCTTGTATGTCAAAGAGAACCATGGAAACCATCGTCAAGGTGGTGCATTGGTTCCCAATCTAGGAGGGGACATTTATTAGGGTCTTCAGCTCCTAAAAGACCTTGCATGCACTTCCTCAGTTCGCAATAGAGAAGGTTCTCCTGTAGGAAGTATGCTATCAAATGACACAGGGTTTCTCAAAGACACTAAGCAAGGGGAAGAAGAAACCATGGCCTGCATTCCCTCTTGTTATCGGAGCCTATGTAGTGGAAAACTTCAAGGAAGTGGAGGCAGAGGTCGAAGCATTAAATGGGTGTCATTTTGTGACCTTGAACCATCATACATATGATCCCAATAAAGTCGTAGAAACTCATTGCAAAAGGGCTAATTTCAATTGGTCATAACCACATTCCAGGCATGATCATGAAGATGGGATTAGAAACTGGTACAATGCCACTAGCGAGCTTAGTCCCAGTGAGAAACATGCAAAGGACGATGAGCATATTGAACACTCATAGGAAAATGTGATCCTATGGGAGAGGTCATATACTCTAAAAATAAAGCAAGAGAAGTAGAAGGCCACTGGGAAACTCAAGAAGCAAAAGGAGAAAGAGGTAGAGGATTCCTTGAGTGACTAAGGAGGAGAGGATAATGAAACACTAGAGAAAAGGAACGAAGCCCTCACAAAGAAAAAGCTAGAGCTTAAGAGGAAAAGAGAGGAAGAACTAAAACAATCACAAGATTCGAGTGGTCAGCACTCTGAAGACCATCTTGATAAAAGGAAGCGGCAAGAAGAGGAAGAAAGAAAGAAGCAACTAGAAGAAAAGTAGTTAAAAGAACAGGAAGATCAGAGGGCCAAGGAGGAAGAAGAGAGGAATGAATGGGAGCAAAAACTAAAGGAATAGGAGGAGATACGCAGGCAGACTGAGGAACTTAAAAGGAAGCAAGAGACAGAAGAGCAGGAGAATAAGCGGTTGGAGGAAGAGCATAGGAAGAAGGAAGAAGAAGAGAAGGAAAGAAGCAAGAGAGAACAAGAAGAAGTTGATAAGGCAACTCCACAAGAATCCAAGCAAGTTGAGTAGTCTTTGTTGGATGTTCCCCCATCTACTCCTCTCAGCGGAGGGCATGTCCCTCTCAAATAGCTAGGCATTTTAGAAGAAGAGGAAGAGGAAGTATTGGATCTCACCAAGCTCAATTTTAATCAGGTTAGCTTCAAGATCATGCAAGAAAGGAGGAAGTGTTATGCCAGAAACCCTATCGGTGACCATAGCAAAAAAATTGTTCCCGACACTCCAGTTAACCCTGAGATGATGGCCTCAGTCGGGAATTGCATATGTGACCGTGACTGAACACAACATTGCCAAGATGAGTATACAAATCACGTAACTCCAGAACAAGCTTTATACATCAGAGCAGAAGGCTACTAAAGCATAAGAATATAGAAAGAAGGCAGAAGAAGAAAATGTGGCCCTCCGCTTGGCACACTCCAGTACAAAGGAGATACAGGTCGCAATGAAGGATGAGGTTGAAACTCTTAGTGAAGCCATGGTGATGGTCTATGAAGAAATGTCGAAACTATACCATACAATAGCCCCAATCTTGGCCATACAAACCAACACAAAGGAAAGGTATGCTATGCTAAAGGAAGTCGTTGCAGCATTGGATATCATCCATGAGTGGTCCACCAAGTATCCAGGTGCATCGAAAATAGTCCCAAAAAAAACTAGATCACCATGGAAAATGCCAAAGCCTAGCTCCGCATCAAGATCCAATCAAGAGACAAGCTATCCAAATATGTGGACAAAGTGTTGGCTTCTTACAGGTACCTTTTCAATGGTTTGAAGTTAATGATCGAGAATCATGGGATTCCATCTATCGGAGAAATCAGGCAGGTGAGGAAGCAAGAAGACATCTCACAAGAAGTCCAGGAATTTGTTGATACATAAAAGAAAACTTCCCACTCAGACAACCTACCAGTTACAAAGGAAAATATCACATGGTACGTGGTGGAACCAGTGAGGATGTATACAAAGTTGGTGACCCTATCCAATCAAATGAATGCCAAAAGAAGCACTCTCGTCCCAAATTCCCTTGAATGCCTGCATAAACATGATAAGGAACAACCATAGATAGCTCCCATAGCGGTTGAGTACAAGCTTTGGCGTACTTATCTAGTTGAGCAGCTCCACCTAGACATCCCAGAACCGTCTATTGTCAAGTTGTTAGGATAGAATTTGCTTATTTTTGTGTAATTAGCAAATTAGAATACAATAGGACAATAATAGAATATGAAGAGTCACGAGGAAGCCTAAAGGTCGTGAGGTAGTTGAAAGGTCATGAGGAAGGCTAAGAGTCAAGGGTAGACCAAAGGTCACTCTCTTTTTTATAAATACACCCTCATGGCATATTGTAAAGGACTTTTAGCTTGGGACTTATTTTGGGACATATTGTTTTGAGAGGACTTGTGCTCTTCTAATAAATACAAGGAGTAATAGTTGTTTACCACTATTGGATTGGATGAATGCTTTGTGTTGTGATACCATGGATATTATTTGCTCAATGGATCGAAGGTTTCTATGCTTTCTTTGATGCATGGTCTCCTCATGTGTCTTCCTGTGCTATGAGTATTGTTTTGCAACACATGGATGGTATATGATGTGATAACTTTGTGCTTGTATTGATGAATTGTTTCGTTAATGTTGGCATGATCTTATTGTTGACTATGCATTTTCTAACGCTTGTAGATGCTTAGCTGTTGTGAACTACTTTATAGTTGTTAAGCGTATTCTTTACATAAGCATGATCTTATTTGAAGTTTTGCTAACAATTACTTTATGTGAGATTCATGTTGTCAAATTTTGATGTTGTTATTTATGGTATTCATATTATGAACATTCGTCAGTTATTTCCTTGTGTTTGTTGAAGTCCGTATGTTCAACTAAGTTGATGTCCCACCTCTGATTGAAGCAACTCACACCACTTATACGGCAGTCGGGCCTACATACCAGACGAGATCCCTAAAGCAAACAATGCAGAATCCCTACACCGGGGAGATCCCCTTGTTGCTGGTGGAGAATTTCGGCCCAGCAATAGGTACATACTTTTGAAGGTGGTGGAAAGTGATAAAGAGATGAATGGAGTAGGGATTGAAAAGGGGAATCCTTGGGCCACATGCTGGGGTACAAGAGAAGCCCACACTTGGGTATATAATGTATAGGAGGGAGAAATCATGGTACATCAAGGGCCTTGGCCTTTATTTTTCCACCCTCCTTTATATGCCTTTTTCCTTTTTATGATTTTCTTTAATTAAATGCTCGAGGCTCGAGGCGTAAGAGAATGATGTGTGAAATATGGTAGTGGATACCCCCTTTAAGATAGGGCGGTTCATTGCCCACCAGGGTTTGGGACAATCATGGGTTCCTAAATGATAAAGGATGCTCATTTAGGGCATGTAGGAACTAGGGTGATGGGCATGATGATGGGGTAGAGCTCATGTATTGGCTTTTGCCCACGTGCTAAATGTGTTTTTCCTTACCATCTTTTGCATTTTGTGGTACATTTTCCTATTGAATGTGGCCAATTATGCTTTTACTGTTTTTTTTAGTAGCACCAACCTCTGGGGCATCATACCAGTGCTGACCCAAGGTGTGGGCAAGGGGAGGGGAGAGTTAGCCCTATGTGGACCCAATGGAATGTTGAACCAAGCCATTCTGTGATGAACCTGAACCCAGAACCTTACTCCATATGCGCAACCATAAGACATTTACAATGTTGGCCAAATGGTGTTCATCCATTCATTAAAATTTGCCTACAAATGCACTTCAAACACATGTTTCTGACACTTTCTTTTCGAACAGATATTCTCAGCTCTTATGTCCATAGCCAGATCGATCCATCATTAAATACACACAAAATGTTGTGACTTTCATTCTTATAATCATGAGGTGGAGCCTCACAACTCTATCAATCCAATTCACTCCAATTGGGCCATGTCGTAAGTTCTTGTTTGAAATTAACTATATGGAAGAGAGCTCATTCGTCTCTTGAAATATAGGACCTTAGAAATTTTTGCAACCTGATCAAGCGGGCATCAATCCCAATCCCATCAATGGCATAGACTTTGACTTTAATTCACACTTCCTACATTCATCGTCGGCTTCCCCTAATTCATTTTGACATCAATCAATATCGATCTTCACATAATATGTTCAAATACAACATAACATGAAAGGGAATAGATCCACTAATCAATGTGAGTGTTGGAATAGAATTTTCTCTATGGAACAACGCGATTAGAACAGGTAAAAAACACTGCTATAATTAAGCAAACCTCATATCCATATGCTACAGACAAAAAAAATTCCTATGGTTGAGAGCTTTGGAGGGTAGAATTGACACAAAGTTTTAAACCACAATCAAGCATATAAGACAGTGCCTTTAAGAGGGCTGGCTAGTGCCCTTGGAGGGACAAATCAAGCTACTCAATCATCATTTAAGCCATAAACTAATGCATTCTTTAACCCATAAAAGACAAGAGAATAACCCATAGTGACTAGCCCAAAAAAAAACCTTTTAATCCCCAAAAAAAAAGCAATGCAACCCTTGTCCCAATAAGAAAAACAACAAGACTAACCCATAAATGAGCCTCTTGTGCTTCAGTAGTTTCTTTACAAATTTGCCACTATAATTTTGGCCACACAGTCGTCTTTAATCTAAAATAAAATCATCGAAAGTTGCCTCAGAAAAACGCATCATCTCACCACTTGAGCACAAGATGTGTCTCTTATTTATATAGGTAAAGGTGAATTTAGTTAGGAGGCTTAGATGCCCAGTTGGAGAGATTCGACTTGAATAAATGTGGAGGGAAGCCAAATTAAATTTTAAACTTCAAATTTTGGAACCAAGTTACATGAGGCTGAGTTTTCATGGGACCTAAATAAAATAATTTAAGTTCCCTTGATTACTTCTTTGAAGAGAATAGACTTGCCATTAATTACTAAATTCCTTTTGACCACTACCTGGAAATATTTTAAGCAATTAACGACTTGCCACGTCATCTAGCTTGTGGGGACTTTGACCACAAGAAGGGGGCTTCAATCTTTAAATGAACATATCTCCCAAAACGAGATGAACCACAAGGCATGCCATATATTGTATATTGTTGGAACTGGTACGACGAGGAGAATCAGTTGAATAATGTCTCCATAGCAACATCACTGATCTTCATCTTCATAAAAATTAACGAGTGTGGGGATTCTAGGGTTTCTAGGATTGTTTTACCATTAGAGCTTCAATCAATGCAATCCAGACAAATATTAAGAGCATTCAGGAACCAACGTTGGCAACAATGACAATACCATTCAATCATCTACGCCTTTACCGTTGATGACAACACATACTCCCCCTGCCATCATTGGTCCCATTGAATCGTTGCCTCTAATAGTATTTTCCTGATTTCTCTCCCCCTTTGACATCAACGGTAAAGGGTTACTCCCCTTAAAAAATTATCTCCCATCAATGCTTGCTGCGATATACTACCTTTCTCCCCTTAACATGATATACTTCACATAGGTTTCCACAATTGATTCCACCTGAGTCCTTGTGAAATTATGTCCATGAATTTGTTTCTTAAACTGGTTGCACCACAAGGTTGACTAATCTTCCCGCCATGTTGATCACTACTCTGACAAATTCTACACATCTTCCATTTGTCAACCTGTCAAAGCACAGATCTTCAAAAGTGCAATCACAGGTACATAGAATCCCCCTCTTCAACATTCATAGGACAGGAAGTCGTTAAACTATATTCTTCAAAATAACGTATGAACCAACCTTTCGACCAGATCATCATGAAGCTTGAGGTATTCCATTGTAGATTCACCATGACCTTTTGATTTTGCAAAACCTAAAAGCATGATTGCATAGACTTTTCCATTCACTTTATATGCTTACTTTTGCTTTCTTCTCCAAACCTTCTTGTACTCGATGTTCGAGGTATCATTCATCTTGTATTTTCAATCATGAGTTATATGTCCATAGTTATGGTATTTGCAACATTCAATGTTGAATCTGAATGATGGAGCAAATGACATATATTTTTTGTTGGCAAATTAATTTTAAAATTTTTCTTATGATTCTGCGAACTTTCTTCTAGGGTTTTGATGATGTCCTTGAAAAAAATCCCTAGCCATACGCCCGAAGTTAGAAGATGAAAAACAATAACCATTAAACACAATAGGGTGCCTAGATGAGATGCCT
Organism: Pinus taeda; assembly: GCA_000404065.3. Classification (NCBI taxonomy): domain Eukaryota; kingdom Viridiplantae; phylum Streptophyta; class Pinopsida; order Pinales; family Pinaceae; genus Pinus; species Pinus taeda. The sequence continues at coordinate 29,193 of APFE031439915.1, forward strand.
TGTCTTGATGATCTTTTGCAGACAACCTTTTATTGATCCTTGTCCTTGGTGACTTCAACGTTACTTCTTGGATCACCCTTAATCTTCCTTTGTCCTTCACTTGGCCTTTAAGGGATCTTGTTGTCAAGCTTCTTGTGAATCTTGTTGTGTGAATGCTTGGATCTAGTATATTCCTTGGATGAATGTTCACCTGTATAACCAACGCCTATTTTTATGCATGGATATCTTTGAAAACTGGGAATATCATCCAAATTTTATGTGTTCTTCAAATTTTTATTCAACTTGTCAACTTCAGCCCTTAATGATACAATTTCTTCTTGTTGTTTCATGCAATCCTTTTCTTTCTTCCAAATCTGACACTTTTGTTCATCTTCAATACTTTTGGCTACTTCAAGTTGGGTCTTCAGATAGATGTTCTCTTATTTTAGTTCTTTCATCTGATGATAATAGTCTGCTTTAAGTTTACCTGGGTCCACATATTTTATTTTGGGGTGAATGGTCTAAATCTCCTCCCTTATTCTGGTTTCTTTTACCTTTGTCTCTAAGAGGGTAATTTCCTGTTACTTTTCATTAATGACATGATCCTTCCTTTCAGCATCTTGCATTTACACCTTAAGCTCGTTTATTTTTGCAACAACTGCATCAAGTTCCTCTTGCTTTTGAATGACTTCGATTACAAATTCCTCTAACTGACTTGTCAAGTTTTCTTCTCTCTCTCTTCATCTTCCTACACTTGAATTCTTAGAAGGACAACTTCTTCGAGTACCTAATTTTGCTTTCTTTCTTTGTTAAGATCACATAAGGTGTTGATCAACTATACTTCCAAATCTACCACTCCTTCTTCCTCGTCTACTTCATCTTAATCACCATCATCGTCATCATTTTCAACTTGTCTTGTATGCTTATTTGAGTAGACATCATGGAGTTTCTTCCAAAGGTTTTTGGTTGATGAGCACTGATCAACATTGGCTTCTACAGGGTCTGGTAGAGCACTAAAAATGACATTCATGGCTTTTGTATTGTACCTTATAGATTCTTTGATATATGTATCTCCATAAACAATTGATATGGATTGGATCATTGTATTGTTTGTCACCTATCTCAATGCATTCAGAGTTGAAAACGTGGAGGAATCAACACATGGGATTGTTTTTACTAGAGGGACCGAGTTTGGTGAAATGGGGTCTGAAACCTTCCGAGAGTGTTTTGCGACATCAAACAATGTTTCTTGGGGGTAAAAATATGTCACTTTAGCATCGCACCTTTTCAAGTTATTCTACACACAAAGATCTTTCTAACAACAAAAGAAGCACATCAATGGAGTCTGTTTGCAAAATTTACGCCACTCGAAAGTTGACCTTCTTATTTTCACACCTATAGTTCGGGAGGATGCCACGCCAACCCCCATTGTTCATGGAAAAGGGGCTAGCCACTTGCTTTTCATATAAAAGACTCTAGAATAGTCTATATTGTAACTCTATTTAAGAGTCGATGTAGTCAAACATAACCACTAGTAGGCTATCAAGTTGTGTTATAACCAGGCCACTAGGAGGAAGAGGCACTCCATTCTTTCAAGAGCATTTTATTCTATAGCTGAGCAAAGATAGCCAGGAGAGAGAGCAGACAAAGAGGATATGTGCATTGTAACAACCCACGACCATAAGCATTACGTTTTTGTACCTACAACCCTATTTTGAAAATAGAGAAAGAGAGTGAAGTAGCCTCACCTTCCATCTGGGTTTTCTCCTGAAAGGGTTTCCTGGAGCATATCTTGTGTCTTATGTGTGTGTGTGTGTGTGTGTTAGATTATTTTGTCGTTCTCTACTTTTCTTCATAATTTCCATTCACATGCATGCATTAATCACAGTTAAATTTACATATCTAGAAGTTTAATAAAATTGTAATAGTGTAAAAATTCAAATTTTTAATATATAATTATCTAATATGTTGTGACGAACTATCCAGTGGAATATCCAAGGCATTTTATGGAACATTTGGTATCAGAGTAGGTTTATTTGGGTATTTTGTGGAGATAACAGGGATCTAGATCAGTGGGTCCTAAAATCGTAAAACACTAATCATGGCCGATGAATGTGTAAACGAACCTCATGATCCTATAGAGGTGAGCTTTACGCGACTAGAAGAACAAGTTGTAGATATCAACCGCAATGTAATAATCCTCATGGTGGCCTTGAATAACAAGCTGGGGATATCTGGAGAAGATGGGGTTTAAATGTAGAGGACAAATTTGAACGGGGATCAAAAGATCGAGGAGAAATAGAGAACCAATTGAAGAAAGAATCCAGAAAAGATAAACCCAGTTTGAGTGTCGTGAATCAGTCCTTGTTTAAAATGGAAGAAAAATTCAATATCAAGCCATACCACGGTGAGCTCGATGCTTTTAAGTTGAAACATTGGTTGCATCAACTAGAAGTTTATTTCAGCATCCATCGGATTAAGGAAGGATAAAAAATCTCATTTGCACGGATGAAAGTAGGGGGGCATGCAATGACTTGGTTGGAGATCAACATAAAAACCTTGAGGTTGGAGGTAGAACATCTGGTGACTAAGTGGGAAGATTTCAAAACCTTTATTAAGTCACAGTTTTATCCCATTGGGTACATGGAAGACTAGTAGATCCGGTGGCATTACTTCAGGAAAAAGCGAGGCCAAAGTTGTAGGAGTACACCACATAATTCAGGATGATAGCTATAATGTTTGGTATCTCTCCAAAAAACGTAGATGTCCTCCTCAAGTATTTGGGGGGTCTGTGCCACCATCTGCGTGAGCAAGTGATGTTGTTCAAGCCTAAATCGGTGGACAGGATTTGTGTACAGACACAGTAATTGGATAAATAGGCTTGGAAAGAGCGCAATCAAGTGGATCGAAGTAGAAGGAGCAACAATAAGCTTTTAAGGAGGGGCAGAAGAAGTAAAAAGGGGGAAAAGATAAAAAGACGATAGCCACAACACACCAGGGCGAAGATACTAGCAACCACTGCAACCACTACAACATGGATGGCCATACAGAGGAAAAATGTTGGAAGTTGCATCCAGAGCTAAGCCTGAAGAACAAGAAGAAAGATAACAAGAATAAGAATCTCATGGCCACGAATTCGAGCAACCAAGTTGAAAGCAACTCGGACGTAGATGAGAATATCGTATGTACGTCAGTGCAAAAGGAGGTGAATTTGAGTAGCCTTTAGCAACATGAAGAGAAAGAAATGACCAAACTCTTCCATATAAAGATATAGTTTAAGGAGACAAAGATTAATGACCTGTCTGACTCAGGATCGCGGGTGAATCTCATTGCAGTAGAGTTTTTCAAGAAGTTGGAGATGGAAATTTGTGATCATCCAAATCCACATCCACTAGGATGGGTAAATAAGGATGCAGAGCTAAAGGCAACAAAACGCTGTAAAATTAGATTTGTTATCGGTGGTAATTTTATTGATGAAGTAGATCTAAAGTTGTTTCCCCTTTATATATGTCGAGTTGTGTTTGGGAATCCATTACATGTGAGATGCAATATTCATGTGGAGAGCCAATTAATATCGACTTGTCAAGGATGGGAAATAATTCATCATCAATTTGCACAAAGGTAAGTAGAAATTTTCACTAGTAAGTGCCAACAGAGCCAATAAATTGACTAGTTCCAGCAAGAAATATGTTTTATTGCTTTTAAAACAAAGTCAATTTGAAGAGGGGTCAATAAGAGGCAAGGCATCCCTGGAGGGTTGTACTAAGAAGCATAAACAACAATTGGAGGAGTTGTTACAGGTATACAGGAATGTGTTCCAAGAGCCCAAAGGGTTACCACCTAAGAGAGAAGTGGAACATGAGATCCAGCTATTTCTCGACTCCCCATTGCCAAATATTCGGTTGTATAGGCACTCCGTTATAGAATCAAGTGAGGTGAAGAAATAGTTACAACGACTGTTAGAATAGGGTGTCATTCGACCGAGTACATCACCATGTGGGTCACCCATCATCATTGTGCCAAAGAAGGACGGGACATGGCAGATGTGTATAGATTACAGGGCGTTGAATAAAATCACACTCAAGAACATATACCCCATGCCCATGATAGATGATCTACTAGATCAATTGCAGCAAGAAAAATACTTCACCAAGCTAGACTTGAAGTTTGGATATCACTTGTTATGCAACCAGCTCACAAAATAGAAGAAAAGATAGATCAACGACTTGAAAAATAGCCTCTTTGAGTGGGCAACCTCCTTTGAATCACATTAATGAACAATTATTGGATGATACAAATGATAGGACCTCCTTGGTATATATAGGAGTATAAGGAGTCACAATATAATTAGAGCTTACATAACAATAATAATGTAAGGGCACAATAATAACAATAGTGGGCTTCTATGGGACACAACAATAACAACATGGAGGATACATGGGCACAAAAATAACAATAGGGGGCTACACTAACAATAAAAATAAAGGGGATACACTAGTATTATAGGGACCTAACATGCCCCTGTCCTTTAAAAAAGTGGTGTCCTCAATGCTTGAGTAGTTTCAAAGGTTTCTATATAAAATTATCATCCTCCCATGTGGAATCCTTAGAGGGTAAGTTCTTCTACTTAATGAGATACTTTGAAATTAATCAATTTTGTAGATGTCAGGTTCTTGTTTCCATGATTGCTTCAAACTTAAATATGATTTTTCCTTCTTTGTCAAGTTTTGGAAACAATGTTTGTTTTCGGAGCTTGTCACTGATAACCTTCTCTGAGCATGGAACATGGAAAACTAGGTGTACTTAGGTAGATGCAGACAACTCAAATTTGTATGCCATAGTACCAATCTTTTGCAACACCTTATAAGGACCATATTACTTGGGTGATAATTTATTATCCTTCTTATCTTTCTTGAGGGAAATTTGTTTGTATGGTTGTAGCCGTAAAAATACCCAGCCACCTACATCAAAACTACTTTCACTCCGATGCTGATATGCATGTTGTTTCATTTGATTCTATGCTAGAGTAAGTTTATCCTTTAAGAGTTGGAGAACTTGTTGTTGATGCTTGAACCTTGGGAATTTTCTCTTTAAGATGATGTCATGGATGATGGATGATATCCTAAACAAAGATCCGACTTTCGTGAAGTAAATTTCTCCTATGAAGACATCAATCCTATGCTCCTCTAGAATATCAATTACCATGATATTCAATTTTTAGAAGTCCTCAATGTGCTCCGCCATTGAACCCTTTTGTTTGAGATTTATCAATTGGCTAAAGAAGGTGTTTCTCTTTGTATCCTCATAATGTGCTATCATTTCTTCCATAAAATTGACCAAGTAACAAATGATTTACGAGAACAAATCCATCGATACCATAAAAATTGATTGGGTTCTAAATATAAAGATGCAATGCGTACCTTTTGTGTGTGTTGCACATCATGTAGATCAAAATATTGCTCCATTTGTAGTGTCCATGTTACCGGATCCTTGCCATCAAACTTGCTCATATCGATATTTGGAATGTGGTTAGCCTTCAATCCAAATTTAGAGTCTTCAAAATTATGATCAGCTTTCCTTTTGTTCTCGTCATGAGTTTCAAGAAATACCTTTTCTCCATTGGGAAGCATTTCTTGTAGCAATTTTGTCAAAACTCCCTTCAAGCCTTCCATGTCTACTTTTAAACCATTTTTCAAACCATCCATCTTAGCTTCAATGTCTACTTTTAACCCATCATTCAAACCTTCTATGTTGTCTTTTATTTTTTCTTCTAAACTATTCATCTTAGCTTCTAGTTCATTTTTGGTTACTCTTTGCGAGAGCAAAATTTATTGCACTTTGTCTCATAATTTTGATATATAATATTGCATTTCTTCATCTTCTTCACGTGTCATATTAGAGATTTTTGGTTGCTTATTAGGTGTGTCCATTTTTTTTGTTTTGAGGCATTTTGGAATCAAACAATGATATCTATTCTTCACTATGCCCTTTGAATCACTTCAAACTGATTTTTCAAACAAAATTTAAAAAAATACATACCTTTTTAACGCTTTTTAGGAACTTGATATTGAAACCATTGTATCTCTGTAATTTCAGAACTCCAAGGTCTAAAATTTGGTTATGTGGTATCAGTCTGAGTCTTCTTTCCAATGCCACAAGTCAGACCAATATTGTATCATTCAATATAAAGTTATGCCGAATCTCCCACGATGACTTGATTATGGATTGGTTCATTAAAGCGAAACATTACAAAGTGCCATGTGTCTATTTTTTGACCTTCGACCCTAAAGATGATAAAAAAAAAACTACAGTCAGTGCACTTTCAGATGATTTTTTCTAAATTCAAATCCGATACTCGGAGAGAAATTTATGACGATTTTCCCTAGGTTGCCTGTTTGAGATGGAATTCCAGAGCCTGCAAAAACCCTAATTTCCTTTGATCATATCTCCGAAAATATAGCGAATCAATATCTAAAATCCATACACAAAGTTCACCAATATTTTGGCTCCACGTGGTTGCAATTTCAACTTCTGAAGCCTCGTAGAAAAAAATTATAGCAAAAATGCCAAGATAACATGTTTGGATAAGTGAAGCCCTAAAATCCAAAGCTCTAATACCAAATGTTATGCAACCATCTCACAAAACAAAACAAAAGATAGGTCAATGACTTGAAAAATAGGTTCTTCGAGGGGGAAACCTCCTTTAAATCACATAAATGAATAATTCTTGGTTGATTCAAATGATAAGACCTCCTTGGTATATATAGGAGTATGAGGGGTCAAAATATAATCACAACCTACTTAACAATAATAATGTAATGGCACAATAATAACAACATGGGGGATACTTAACTTAAGATTGGTCCTTCCAAGATGGAGGCCATCATGAAATGAACATTTCCTACTAATGTTTCTAAGGTCGGGAGTTTCATTGGGGCAACACAATACTCTAGGAAATCCACAACCTCATTTTTAGTGGTAGCAGCACTGCTCCATGCCATAAAAACAAGTGGTAAGAGTTTCTAATGGGGGAAAGGTCAGTAGAAGGCTTTCGAGGAGCTAAAGAAGAATATCAGTCAAGCACCGTTTCTTTCATTACCAGACTTGCATCGACCCTTTGAAGTGGAGACATATGCAAGTGGGTATGTTACGGGATTTGTCTTGATGCTGGGAGGAAGGACCGTATGCTAAAATTCTGAAGTATTTCATGGATCAGTTCTTAACTACCCTACCTACGACAAGTAACTCTATGCCATGGTGCAAGCTATGAAGAAATGGAAGCACTATTTGACGGGAAATGTGACAGTAATCCACATAGATCACTAGTTATAATAATACTTGCAGGCCTAGAGTAAGTTACAGTATACCAGGCATTACAAGTGGATGGGGCTTTTACAGCAGTTTCCTTTGGTGTCAAATATAAGAAGGGCAACACAAACAAGTTGGTCGACATGTTGTCAAGGCCACCCACATCAAAGATCATAACTTTGGGGACTCTTATGCACATGGAGTCATTCACCCATGATGCATACAGAGAGGCATATTCAAAGGACAAGGACTTCAAGGAGGGGTATCAGCAGTTGCAAAGTCAGAGTCATGTACACGATGGAGACAACATCGTTGACTACCATCTCTAGGATGGGTTACTCTACATGTTAGATAAGTTATGTGTTCCTAAAAAATGTGAGTGACTACAGCTGATTAGAGAGGCTCACACCTCCAGGGTTGCGGGGCACTTTGGTGTAGGGAAGATCATGGCTAACTTGTATAGGTATGTGTATTGGCCCAAGATGCAAGAGAAGGTAGCTAGGTTCATAAGAGGATGCATGCTTTGTTGTACCAGCAAGCCTAGCAAAAAGAAACAATGCCTATATCATCCCTTACATGTACCTACTTGTCCTTGGGAAAGAATTTCCATTGACATTGTGGGAGTTTTACTGACAACTTAATCCACGTGGACATTGGTGGCCACCCGCCTATTCTACTTGGACCCCCAACACTGTATCTTTCAGTTTTTCGGTTTCCTTAATTGTAGCATAATTTACTATCTTTGGCAGTTTTTTGGGTCCTGAACTTTTGGATCCGTTTTGAGGCCCTAAACGACATTTTAGGGAAAACAGAGAGACCGAAAACATCCCAAATCGGCTTTCCAATTCGTTTTCGACCTCCTCTTAGAGATCTTCTAAATGAGGTATTATGATAACCAAATCGATATCGTATGCCAAAGTTACGACCCTGAGAAGTTGATGTACCAATTTACCCAAACGGGGCCCACATTTTGGCGCTTCATCTCCTAAGGTTAGGTTTTTGGATGTTTAGGGTTTTCCATTGTTTCTCAATAATAAATGGGCCTTTGAGCCTCATTGTAACACAACCCAGAGGCATGTAACCGCCCACATCTCTCTTAGAGATAAGCTACCATCGCCCGAGGTAGTTTATTTCCATTCTGTTTGTAAGCATATTTCAGTATTCTGATATTAATGAAATGAAGTGTTATTTCTATTGCATTTATGTATTTATGGTTATATGTGTAATTTGTTGCATTCCTCTTTAAGTTTGGATCACAACTAGGAAGGGACATGACTACTTCTTCGTGGTAGTTGATAGGTTTAACAAGGTGTGTGTTCTGATGCCCTGTAAAACGACCATCAGCGGACAAGAAACAACAAACTTGTTCTTTAGATAGGTCTAGGCGCACTTTGGGATACCAAGGAACATTGTTTCAAACATGGATACAAGGTTTCTCAATACATTTTGGATTACATTGTGGGAGAAGATGGACACAAAGTTGAATAGATTTACAACATTCCATCCGCAGACAGATGGGCAAACATAAGTAGTCAATGGGATTTTGGTGTAGCTTATAAGGGGATACAACCTGAAGAATCTGAAGACCTAGGATGAAAATTTTGTATATATACAACATTTTTACAACAAAGCAGTGCACACTTCTACAGGAAAGTCCCCATTTGAGACTTGTTTTTTATATTTGCCACCTTCACCTTTGGATATTGCATATGGGAAACAAGGATGAGTGAGGGAAGATCTTACAGGAGATTCTTTGAGGGTTGAAAATTTGTAGAGAAGATTAGGCAGATTGATTTACAGGTACAAGACAAACTTTAAAAGTAGTAACAGAAGTATAAGGCCATGCAAGATCAACACAAAATAGAAAATAATTCAAGGTGGGAGGCAGAGTATGGCTATAGTTGAACAAGGAGAGGCTATAAGAGCCTTGTAAGTAAATCAAGGCTCTGAGGTATGGTCCCTTTGATATTATTGAAAAGGTGGGTGATAATGCCTATCTACTCTTTTTATCACCGTATATGCACATTTACTCAATTGCGAATGTAGAGAATTTGAAACTTTATGAGCCTTTCATGCTAGATTAAGAAGAGGAACAAGTTCGGCCACCTATAGAGGATTTGGCACCAGACGCTCAGACAGAGTTGACATAAGACACAGTTTTGTAGAAGAGGTGAAGACCTACAAGACAAAGGCAACATGACCTTTGGCAGATTGGATTGAAGGGACAACTTTCAGGCAAAGCTAAATGGTACATCAGAGAGAAAGTGGAGGAAAATTCATTAAAACCTTTTGGGGACCAAAAATATCCCAAAATGGGGAGGTTTGATCCAGATTGGATCATTATATTGTTTGTCTTAAATCTCGATTCATTTAGAGTGGAAAAGTGGAGGAATCAGCTCATGGGACCATTTTTACGGGCGGGACCCAGTTTGGTGAAATCGGATCTGAAACCTTCTGAGAGCATTTTGAGGCATCAAACGATGTTTTTTGGGGGAACTTTTTCCTCTATTATCACACCTTTTCATGTTATTATACACACAAATATCTTTCTAATGATGCAAGAATTGTCTCAATCGGAGTTCGTATGTGAAAGTTATGCCACTCAAAAGTTGACCTTCTTATTTTCACACTTATAGTTTGGAGGATGTCACGTCAACCCCCATTATTCATGGAAAAGGGGCTAGCTATGTGTTTTTGATGTAAAAGACTCTATAAGAGTCTATATTGTAACTATAGTTAATATTTGATGTAGCCAAACTTAACCACTTATAGGTTATCGGGTTGTGTTATAACTGGGCCACTAGTAGGAAGAGGCACTCCATTATTTAGAGAGCATTTTGTTCCATAGATGAGAAAAGATAACGAGGAGAGATAGGAGGTAGAGCACACAAAAAGGATATGTGCATTGTAGCAGTCCACGGGCCATAGGCATTACTTTTTTGTACCTATAGCCTTATTTTCCAGACAGAGAAAGAGAGTTAAGGAGCCTCACCTTCCAGCTGAGTTTTCTCCCAAAAGGGTTTCCCAGACTATATCTTGTGTCTTATGTGTGTCCGTGAACTTATTTTGTTGTTCTCTACTTTTTTGCATAATTTTCATTCACATGCATGCACTAATTACAATTAAATTTATAGATCTAGAAGTTTAATAAAATTGTAAAAATTCATAATTTTAATATATTATTATCAGATCTGCTGTGACGATTTGTCTAGTGGAATATCCACGACAGTTTACGGATCAACAATAGATTGCCACACATCACATCCTTGAGATTTCAAATGGACTTTCATTCTAGATTCCCATATTTTATATTTGGCTTCATCGAATTCAAAAGTTAGTGGACCAACTTGATTCAAGTCGTTAGCTACAACACTAGAGACTTCCTTTGATTCTTTTGAACATTTGGCGTCTTACTTCTTTGACTTTCCCGTCTCTGCACTCTGAGATTTTCCTTTCAGTTGTTAAGCTACGACTAAAGGAACCTACTCTAATACCAATTGTTTGAAATACTGATTCACCCCCCTCTTAGTGTTTCCAACAAGTTTACCATAGTTTTCTATCATAGATTATGGTGGTTCATGTTCACAATGGATGCCCATGGTTGACCATGTTCAACCATGGTAACCTTGGTTGAGCATGCTTGATCATTCCAACCATGGTTGACCATGGTTTGCCATGTTGAGCAGAGGTTGACTATGGTCACCCAAAGGTGACTGTGGGTGATCATGCTTGATCATCGTTGACCATTGTTGACGATGACTTATGATGGCTAACTATTGTTAACCATCATGTGAAAAAGTCAGCTATGGTTGGTGATGGTTAACCATGTTGGCCAAAGTTATCTATAACCTACCATAGTTAACTACAGTCAACCATATTAAAATATGGTGATCATAGCTACCTATGGTTGCACACATTAATTATGGCCCATAATGATTGACAATGTTGACCATGGTTGACTAAGGTTACTATGATTAATCGAAGATGGTCATTCTTGCTCATGTTCGAGTGAGGTCAATAATGGTTGACTATATGTTGATTATGGTTGATCGACGATAACCATGCTTGCTCATGGTCAACTATGGTTGGTCAAAGTTGACCATGCTTGCTCATGGTCGACTATGGTTGACCATGCTTGACTATGTTTCCCATAGTTGACTTTGATTAACTAAAACTGACATGAATGACTATGGCTAACTGTTGGTATCAATTTATGACTGACCATTTCACTTAAAAATCCTCTTTTGCTCATCATTTCTTAACATTTAACCTTTATATTTCCTCCATAACCTTTAGAAACTGAATGGTATAATGTCATTGTCATTATTTTTATCTTGAAATTAATTTTTGAAATTGTTGTGTTAAAATTGAAATTTTCTAGAAAATTACAAGATGTTGTAACTTCTTGTAATCGCTCCATGGTTTGACATGTTGCATAACAGGATGGAAAATTCGATGACTGTGGGCATGAACCTAAATGTACAAATATGGTGGATTACCTATACACTTCAAGATTTGAAAAATATAGGTGGACGATAAACGCTGGTCAAACCCAGCTACTTTAGCAGAAATTCTTGATTTTGTGAACAAAATTTTCTATTTTTGATATTTTTGCCTAAATGGAGGATCTGATCCAATTCGACCTCCTTTGATGTAATTGATAGGATCTTATTAGGATAATAAGGAGCACGAATAGCTTCTTTTTGTTATGGAGATTTATGATAAATAACTCAAAGGGAGAACTATGTTATTAGTTAGTTTTGATATATGAAAAACTTGGAAACATAGTTGATGTATTTTTTATTCTCAGACTTAAATACAACCCTACAGTATTGAGTTCATATTATGCTTTCAAATCCAATAATTTTCGTCATTTGAGTTAGCCTACATTGTGCTTGCAAAGTGTGGAAGGGCCCCCACTACGGAGCTGGTACACTCCTTAAGTTTTCTCTATAAATTGCATAGATAGATTTGACATTTAGAATTTGTTATTTAATTCATGTGTTACAAGTTCATGCAATTGAAAAATTATTAATTGGATAGATTTGTATTTGTTGTGAAAGAGCTTTGTAAGAAGTCTCAACCAATATTCATCTTGAAGTTGACAAAAATGTTTGTTATTTTATGATTTCAATGTTAGAATTAGTTCATAGTTCAATTTCCATTGATTAAGATTTGTAATTGCAGAATTCAATCTATAAATAGATGAATGACCCTTGTAAGAGGATCAATTATTATTGGTTTCCAAAGTTACTTATCTTGTTCATTGCTTTGACTAGTTGAGATTTAGAAATTGTTTTGAATTGTTATGACTTAGGATTGGAAGGGATTCTATAGAGTAAAGTTCTTGTAAGCGAATGGTAGAATCTTCAACAAGTAATTAATACTCTGTTTTGTTAAATAGGCAATCAGATTTCAATAAGATTTGTTTTCATCTAAATCAATGCTTAGGTGTTTGAAAAAGACAAGGAGACACCTATTATAAGAGAGCATTCTTAATTTCACTTCACTAGGCTATCATTAGAACACTAGATCTTTCTATATCTATATACATTAGATAAGTGCCTCTAAGTGTACCTACTCGGGTTGACAAAAGGAATTAAAGCTTAACTTACCTTAGCAAGTAAGCCCAACATTTTTACGCCGTTGCTGGGAAGGTGCAAACTGAGAAGATTTAGAAAAAAAAATCTAAAAATCTTAAATAAACAAAACAACAAAAACACAGATTTAGTTTTAATTCTTTAAGCCGTGATTATTTATTCTATATCTAGGGATGAAAAAGGAAGATTCATAAAAAACCCCACCAAACAACTAACCCTCCATTGGGAGAAGAAACTTTAGAGAGGATTGAGTACACAACACCAACTAGAAAAGTTACTATGGAAAAACTTGAGGAAAAACAAGATTAAGCCAAAGACTCACTCTCGTTGAAAGACAAATCCTACTAGCTCATGAGGCAAAGAAAATACATATACATGAGCCTTCTATAGTGCCTTTTATAGTAGGGAAAAAAAAGAGAGTTGTACAAGAATCCAATAGCCCATCCTTGAACACATTGTTCCTCAAGAATTAGAACAGGAAGAAGAGATAGAAACGTTAGACAAGTCACATATCACAATGGTTGAAGACAGAGGACCTACTACAGAACAACTCATAGAATATGGGAGGCAAACAGAAGAAAGGAGAAGACAAAGAGAGGATGAAGAAAAACAAGGAAATGATACTTTGTTTGGAGGGAATCAAAATCCACCAGAGGAAGAGGAATCAACATTTAAATTTCCAATTCAAGATAGAGGAGAGTACATGGATGAGGAAATTAAAATGAAAAATATCCCACCATCTGTATTACCAAAATTTTATGGAATGGCATTTAAAGACCCTGATTCATTTTTGTTTGAATTTGATATAGTATGTCGAACCTATGGATATACAGATGATGCTCATAGACTTCGACTTTTTCCTGCTACATTAAAAGCAACAACACTTAGGTGGTTCATGGGATTAGGTGAACACTCAGTCACTGATTGGGATAACAAGAGAAAAATCATTTTGAAAAAGCATCAACCTTACTGTTTATCAAAAGATTCTAAAGATGATATCTTAGGATGAATCAACAAGAAGATGAGACCTTAGAAGAATACTTGGAAATATTTTCATATAATCTACAAAAATCAAAACATAGAGCCATGCCTGTTGATCTTATTCGAACAATATTTCTTAAGGGCATCCGGGACGAATATCTAGATGACCTCAATCTCATGGGTAAAGGGGATATTTATAATTTACCTTTTGATAAGATTGCTGACTTGTGTCAGAAGTACTCCAGAAGTAGAGCAAGAAATGGAAGAAGAACTATGACATCTAGAATCACTAAATCTGCCATAGGAAATATCACTAGAGCTAAACTAGGAAATCTATTTGAAGATCTCAAAACAGACCGTTTAAGCGCTTTGGGAAATCAAATAGACGCTCTGAAAGCAAAGAAAAGACAAGATGAACAAGAACAAGAGTTATCTATATTATGTCCCAAATGCAGACGAAAACATGCCTTGAAAGAATGTCTTTTAAATAATGTGCATATTTGTGGGTTTTGTATAGAAAATCACGACACTAAGGATTTCACAAAGATGAAAGTTTTGCAGAACTATAATTTGCAAGCCAATGCAGAGATGGAGAACATATATTTCATGGGATCTCGAAGGTCATGGCAGCCAAGACCTCCAGGTATGTTTCAAAATCCAAATCCAGTAAATTATAACATGGTTGTTCAAAATTCTTGAATGTTCCTATGCCTTCCAAAATTGGTTTAATCAACAGCAGCAAAATTATCCACAACATGGATGGAGAGGATATTCCTATCCTCAACAATTTTCTCAACAACCACCTCAGCAATATCAACAACCATTTCCTTAGCCATATCCTCAACACTATCAACAACAATATTCTAAACCATATCCACAACAATACCCTCAACAACCAGTTGCTTATCAACAACAAAATCCTCAGTAGACCTTACCTACTCCTCCACAAATAAATTCACCACATCTACAATTACCATCCAATCAGCCTCCTAATCCCATGCAGCTACCAACTCAACCCATAGCTAATCCAAACAACTGAATAGATAGATCAGCTTACAACATGGATGAGGTACCATCGTACCCAATTCTTCCACTACAAAACATTGAACTAAGGTCAGGTCGAATTCTGCAAATGGAACCTCCACCTGTTCCAACGCAATCACAAAATGAGAGTCAAATTGATGAACAAGAAATACCAATACACAGTAAACAAAATGATCCAACACATAGCAAACAAAACAATCCAGAATAGGGTCAACAAATCAAAATAGTACAGTCACCTCCATTACCAGAGCAGTTACTTCAACCAAAATTACCCATACCATTGCCACAATTCGATGTTCTTGATGAATTGAGAAATGTGTATGTCAAAATGCCATTACTCCAGGCAATCAAAGATATTCCAATTTATACCAAAGCCATTAAAGAACTCTGTCTCAAAAAGCCTGCAAAGAAAATATTTAATCCACAAACAATACATGTTATTGGCAATTTAGCTGGCTTAATGACAAATTTCATTTCCATGGAAAAATATGTTGACCCAGGCATACCTAGAGTCACAACAATTATCAACAAAATTTCAATTCCAAACACTCTAATTGACTCAGGAGCTACAATAAATGTTATGACATTGGACACAATGAAAATTTTACAGCTAACAAATTTATAGTCAACACCTATTGTTTTGGAATTAGCAGATCGCTCAAAAGTCATACCTGAAGGGATACTGGAAGATATAATTGTTTCACTGGACTCTTGGGAGTATCCAATTGATTTCTTAGTACTCCAGCCAAAATCAAACTTAGGAGGACACCCACTCATACTTGGTAGACCATGATTGGCAACTGTTGATGCATTCATTGGGTGTAGATTGGGTAACATGATTATTTCTAGAGGCACAGAGTGAAAGCAACTTACCTTGTACCCATCAACCCAAGCTCCAGCAGTAACACAAAACCTATGGCTTGATGATAAATACAATGGTAGGGAAGAAATATACTCTGTTTTAAGCATCAATCAAATTTATGATTTCGGGGAAGCCAATAATGAAGATTTGGTAGAAATGTTTATCTCTCAACCTCATGTTTCGGAGGAATTGAGAAATGAACAATACACTGCGGCAGATCAAATATTGGCAGAGAGCTTTTAGGAAACTTGTACCATATATTCTATGAAAACATTATTTGAAAATATCTTTCCAATCAACTCCACAAACACACAAAGCAAGGCTGTAGAAATCAACCCAGGAAAAACACTGAACATTGGGGCATTTCTAGAAATATCTCAAGAACAGAAATTGCTTGACTTGCTGACCAAATACCAAAAGGCATTTTCTTGGGACTACACTGACATGCAGGGAATTCACCTAGAAACTTGCACTCACCATATCTATACAAACACTAGTATTTAACCAATGAGGCAGCCACAGAGAAGGATGAACCCCATGCTTAAAGAGATTGTAAGAGATGAATTGTAGAAGTTACTGAAAATAAATTTCATTTACCCCATCTTTGATAGTCATTGGGTATCTCCACTAGTGATAGTCCCCAAGAAAAATGGTAAGTGGCGAGTTTGTGTTAACTATAGAGAACTGAATAAAGCTACCCTTAAAGACTATTTTCCATTGCACAAGCCAAATGGTTTTAGTGGTTACCAAGACAAAACAACATTTACCTGTCCCGAGGGCACATATGCTTACAATGTTTTACCACTTGGCTTGTGCAATGCTCCAGCAACATTTCAGAGAGTAGTATTAGCAATTTTTGTTGATCTAGTCCATGAGTGTGTTGAGGTATACATGGATGATTTTTCAGTATACGGTGATTCCTTTGACCATTCTTTGCAAAATCTTGAGAAAGTATTGAAATGATGCATTGAAACCAACTTGTCTTTAAGCAATGAAAAATGTTATATGATGTTGAATGAGGGAATAGTCTTAGGACATCAGGTTTCTTCCGAGGGAATCAAGATAGATCAAACCAAAATTCAAATCATTGTCAAATTACCAATTCCAACAAATCAAAAAAATGTAAGAAGCTTTCTTGGTTATGCAAGCTATTATAGGAGATTTATTGAAACTTTAGTAAGATAGATTTTCCTTTGTTTAAGCTTCTTGCAAAAGATGTATCTTTCAATTGGAATGGTAGCTGTCAAACTGCTTTTGAGAAACTCAAAGAAAAATTATCCATTGCTCCAGTTTTGAGGGGACCCAATTGGACTTTACCTTTTCACATCTTAACTGATCCATGCGATACAACAATAGGGGCTTCATTAGGGCAGAAAGAAGATGCTTTAACTTATGCCATTTACTTTATAAGTAAAAAATTGACTCCTGCTGAACTCAACTACACAGTAACTGAAAAGGAAATGCTTGTAATCATACATGCGGTGAACGAATTTCGTCACTAAATAACTGGGTATGAAATCTTTGTTCACACTGACCACTCCGCCATTAGATACTTAATGAAAAACCTATAACTAATGGTAGGATCACAAGATGGTTATTATTACTGCAGGAATTTAATATCACAGTGCTGGACAGACTAGGGAAAGAGAACCAGGTAGCATATTACTTTTCTAGACTACAAAATCCAAGTGAAGTTGTTCCAGTTGAAGATTCATTTCCTGATGAACACTTATTTGTAATTTCAGTGTTAACCCCATGGTATGTTGATTTAGCTAATTACTTGTCCACAGGAAAAGTACCTCCATCTTTCAGCTCAAAGGAGAAGAAAAGACTCATAAAGCAAAGTGCAATATATTCATGGGTTAATGGCGATTTGTTTTATACTGGTTATGGTATGATTACTAGAAGATGCATTAGAGAGGATGAAATTATTGATATACTAAAATCATGCCATGATCAACCTTGTGGTGGCCATTTTGCAACCAAGAGGACAACACACAAAATTCTTAGCCTTGGCTACTATTGGCCATCAATTTTCAAAGATTCAAAGAAGTATGTGAGAAGTTGCGACAGCTACCAACACATGGGCAGACCAACCACCTTCGATGAGATGCCACTACAACCACAAATACATCTAGATCCATCTGAAAATGGGCTCTAGACTTTGTTGGACCCATTAATCCACCATCCAAAGGTAAGAAGTACATCCTTGTATGTATCAATTATGTCACTAAATGGGCTGAAGCAAAGGCACTTGTAAGGGAAATTGAACAAACAGTAGTCAATTTCCTTTTTGAAGAAATCTTTGTCAGATATGGAGTGCCCATAGAGATAGTAATAGACCAAGGGACTCAATTCACTTCTAGACTGGTTCAAGAAATCACTGACAAGTACAAAATCAAACACAGAAGGAGTACACCCTACCATCCACAGGCCAATGGCGAAGCGGAATATACAAGCAAGACACTGAAAGGGATCATGACTAAAACAGTGGCAACAAATAAGAAAGATTGGGCAGATAAGCTCAATGAGGCACTCTGGGCATATATAATCAACTGGAAAAACACAACAGGGTTTACACCTTATTAGCTAGTGTATGGCAAAGAAGTCATGCTCGCAATATAATTTCAAATACATACTTACAAATTGGTTGCAGACTTAGGAATAGATCTCTCTAAAGCATAGCAAGAAAGAATCATGCAATTGAATCAGTTGGACGAGATGAGGTAGCAAGTAGTGGAAAGGACGTCAATGATACAACAATAAAGGAGAGAGTGGCATGATAAGTTAATCAAGAAGAAAGAGTTTCAAGTTGGTGATCGGGCATTACTCTTTGACTCAAAATTCAAAGACTACAAAGCCAAATTTACAACCCATTGGATGGGCCCTTATGAAGTCATTGAAGTCTTTGAGAATGGATCAGTCAAACTCACTACAATTGACCAAGAAGGACGAACATTTCTAGTAAATGGACACAGGCTGAAGAGTTATCATAAGCCTGTCAACAAAGAAGATCTCATGAAGACACTGACACAATAAAATGAGGTTTATATGGTACAACAATCTGTTGTAATATCTATGCCTTAAGTTATCTTTCTACTTTAGACTTTTCAAAAATAATTAAAATTAATAAAATAAATAAATAAATAAATAAATAAAACAGTTTAGATGTGAAAACCAGTCTCTGGCTTACTATAAACACGAATTCTTATAGGAAAACCAAGAAATTGGCTAGTAAGAATTCTTTTTCTTTTTCATTTGAATTCCAAATAAAATCCTCAGTTATTTACATTTCACAGTGATGACCTGAGGACAATTCATATGCTCAAGATTTTATTACAGAAGAGGAAAGAATTTGTTTTACTTTCATTTTTAGTAGACTCTTCAAGAGAGCATTATTTTTCAAGATGGGACCTGTTAAGAAGAACACATCAGCAAAGGGATCGTTATATGCAAATTTTCTTATATCCTCTTATAGTTTATTGCCAAGTTGCACCATATTTGTTCAAATTAAGTTGTAATCAAGGAATGCTAACTTTTGAACCCCTCATACAACCTGGTGTTGGTTTACACCAAATCCGTCATCATCCTCTAAAGGATTTTATGAGTTCATTCAAAGTTGTTATTGAGTGATAGATAATATCCACATTTGTGCACTCTAGTTTTTTATACAGTCACTCTCATCAATCCTTTTAAGCATCAATATAATTAGAGTGGTCATACTCTATTAAAAGGATAGTCTCTGCACTGAAAAATACACTTCACAAAAATGCACTTGGATCAATTGACAATTTTCACACTATAATATCCCTTTACCCTTGGCATATTCACACTCTGGAATCTAGAGTCTTTGCGCTAGTAATCTGATTACTCGGGCATGATCGAATTTGGTGTAATCGATACGTTGTGCTACTAGTCTCCAACATGGGCATAAGCACACCAAGTTTTTTTTGTAAGATTCTTAAACATTACACCTTACATAATTGACTTTGTCATTTTAATGCCTTTCACATGAAATTCTTTTACACTCGACTCGACTACTGCCACAACAAGATTTTCCCGTAACTTCAAACCCTAAAAAATTAACACACTCAAATTAAATGTGAACACTGAAATCATATTTGGATTAAGTGAACATTATATAAATATGGTGACCATTATATAATTGGCAAACCTAAACATTATATAATTGGCAAACCTAAACATTATATAATTGGCAAGGGTGAAAACCAAATTTGATGGCAAACCTGACTCTTCCTCCATTGCAATGCACAGTCCAAACGAGGATTGCAGAGAGTGATAGTTCGAGAGCATTGTTAGATCCAAGCTTATCTCCAACAAGCTGCATTGAATAGGAATAATGGATCAATGCAACAATATGAAAGATTGAAACAATGAATTGAACAATGAAAAAATGAAAGAGCAATGAAATAGATGGACAAAGATAATACAGTATTTTGTAATATTTTTAATCATATTTTATAATTCGACACTTGTTATCAAATAACACCTAATATTTCAATGTTTTAAAACTGAAAAATTATTAAAAATATTTTAATTTCATTCATTTAATTATGTATACAACTAAAAATTATTTTCAACTATTAAATCCAAACCTCCTAATATATATATATTTTTTAAATAAGAAAATGGTAAGAAACTTATTTAAAAAAAAAACCATAGCTATCAATATAATTAATATATAATACCATTTTGTTTAAAAAGCAAAAAACCCACTCTATAGTAATTTCCTAGAGCGATATTCATACTCTAACTACCTAAATTCACACATATTAAAAAAAACCACATATTTCATGATAATCGTTTTCCAAAATGTTAATTCGTATATTTAAGTTACTATATCTACGCTATCACTTACAACTAAAAACATCGATATTCTTATTACCAGTTTTAGTTTACTTACTATGAGGGTGAAAATCCTTGGAAATGGGCTCCCGTAATAACCAAAAATTTGACTGATTTTATGGAAGGAGGAACGAGGTTATGAGAAAAGGTAGAATCAATCTCATCGCACTTTCTGGTACATTGGAGAACTTTCGGCATCCTTCCTCAAATGCGGTGGACGTGGCAAGTATAAAGAATTAATTCAATATTAAAATGATTTTTTCTTTATACAATTTATAAGTATTAAGAGTATTTATGTGTATTGTAGGTTTATTTTTATTGCTGTTAAGAAGTTGGAGCGTTAATTGTGAGGTTTTACAAGAAAATGGCCAAATATATTAACTAGATGAAAAAAGCTGTCTTGTAAGCTATATTTAGCTTATTAGACATTAAAATATTTTTCTATTTTTCTTTCTATTAACTTATGGAAATTTTTGGGATTTTTTTTAATATCTAATTTGTTTAGAATTTAGTAGAGATTTATTGAAACTAGCTTACATCTATCTTAATTCTTGATTTATCAAGAGTCAAGGGGATAATCTCTTTTCACTAGAAAAGAGGTTTCCATATCAAGAGATTAGAGTTAAGATGGATCTAGGTTGGTTTGATTTCACCCTTTAAATAGGTTATATTACACATGAATAACATGAGTTCTCAATATCATGGGTCAATATAATGAGTTGTTTTTATTTTTATCGTTATTCTATTTTAACCGAGTTAAAATGTTTATATTGCATTAATTTTTTTTTAGTCAAAATGTTAAATATTACATTACAACATCTTTGTATGCTCGACGCTATCACAAGTTTAAGTTATAAACTCTTTGCAATTTGAGCATGTTAAATCTATATATCGAATACAAAATTGATTTTAAATGACAAAAATCAAAATCTTAAAAAAATTGCCATATCATCCAAAAACTCTAAAACATATAATATTTAAACAACACATTTCTTAAATGATGTTTTTTTTGGAAATGTAATTAAAATAATAAATATAATAACACACTTAAAAAATGTTTAATATAAAATTACCTAACAAATTAATAAATAATAATTATTAAGTTAATTACTTCAATTTTTTTAAAGATTAAATTACACAATTCTTTCTTGAAATAAGAAGAAAGAAAGAAAGAAATTATTTTAACGTCCACGAGGCTAAAGATAGTCTATGGGACAGATTATTTCTTCATCTGCTTGTTGTATTTGACCCTTTTTCTGTGAAGCTTCACAATAAATGCTCCCATCTTCTCGACAAACCCTTTGCTAAATAGATTATCCCAAGAGCTAGCTGCCAACAAATCTGCATAACTTTCCATGTTGTCTTTGAAGGCCTCACATTCTAAAAGGAAATGCTTTTATGTTTCCACTTTTCCGGAAGAACAAAAAATGCATACTCTTTCCTCCCACACTTCTTTTGGCCTTTTCCAACGCCTTATTTCACAATGGAGTTGATGACAATTAGTCCTTAATTGAACAATAAAAATTTTGGCTCTCCAAAAGATATTGGCCTCTGTGTATGCTTTTGGTTGATGACTATGAGTGGGATTAAACACTTCAATATAGTTATTTTTCTCTCGTGGAGGGCAAAGGTTCTTATTGCTCAATTAAGGACCAACTTGCATCAACTTTAGTGTGAAACAGGATGGTGGAAAATGCCTAAAGAAGCTTGGGAAGAACATGTGTGTACATTTTGCACGTTTGGGGCAGTGGAATTGGAAAAACGTTTCGTTTTGGAATGTGATGCATTCAAAGACATCAAAGAAAGCTATGAGAACATGTTAGCATCAATTTCTTGACATTGTCTTTTTAGCGAGGGGATTGTTGGAAGGTTGGCCTAACTCATCATCAATTTGAATCGAAAAATGATTGAATTGCAAAAAGCGAAAAACAGGGAACCGATGGTCTCATAGACTATTTTTAGTCTCGTGGACCTTAAAATATCATTTCATTTCTTCCTAGCTCCTTATCCCAAGTATGATTATGAAACTTGTCCATTACAAAAGCTTTTATCCCTTTGTTGTTTATGGGACACGTGTTCAAGTAAATACCCCATTTACTAAACCATTTGTTAGTTTGTTGCATCCAAGTTTTGTTGTTGTTGTTGTTGTTGCACAATCAGTCATTAAAGACAACCGTAGACCATCTACCCTCTTCCATTTGCTCAAATTTTTAAATACCTTATGATTCCCGCCATAACAATTGCTTCAATAGGAGCAACCTTTGTTTCACTTAACAAGATAGCATAAGAAACTGAATTTTTAATTTGAAATTTGTTTGTAATCAAACGCTTCTGAATTTTCTCAATTTGTCTCCACTGCATGTTGGATATACCACTAGCCCATATTTTATAACCATAGAAAATCACCGAAATCACTAAAAAACCAAAAAAAAATTAATACTTTTCGAGTCTCATAATATATTACTATATTACAAAATCTTCACCGCAATATTACTTTATTTACAAATTATTTTATTTGCCACATCCATTTTATTTAAAGTTTACTATTTTCATTTTTTTAACTTGAGAGTTGTGGCGTTCCCACAATATATTGTAAATGGATATTGCCCGTCGTGACTTTGCCACAGTATATTGTAAAGAGATATTTCAATTAATTTAGTTGATTTTTTTTAATTATATTATATATAGTAAATATAAAAAGTACATCTCAATAATAAAAATAAATATTTGGTTTTTTAATAAAATAATTATATTTTATTTATAAAAATGTTGTGCAGTGGCATTATACTATGTAATTACATATAATATTGTCAAAAATTATCTTAACATTTTAATATTATATATATATTTTTAAATTTATCTTGAAATTTATTATTCGTATTATACTCAACAAAGAATCTTAACATCGTAAAATTTAAAAAAAAATATGTAACATTATTGAATAAGATTAATAGTTTAAAAACTTTCTCCTATTTCGTTTTATTAACTACATAATTATGGTTTACATGTTCTATTTCTACATCCTTATGAAATGATATTTTAAGGTCTACAAGACTAAAAATAGTCTATGAGACCATTAGTTCCTTGTTTTTCGCTCTTTGCAATTCAATGCTTTTCTGATTCAAATTGATGATGAGTTGACCCAACCTTCTAACAATCTCCTCGCTAAAAAGACAATGCCAATAAATTGATGCCAACATGTTCTCATAACTTTATCTGATGTCTTTGAATGCATCACATTCCAAAATGAAATGTTTTTCCGATTCCACAACCCTAGACGTGCAAAGTGCACACCCTTTCTTCCCAAGCTTCTTTAGGCTTCTTAGGTTGCTATTGAACCATTTCTTCTTATTTCTTCTTGAATGATCTAATTGACAACCTACTCATTGAATGTGCCACAATGTTTTTTTTTTGCTAAGTAAGAGTAATCTATTAAAAGAAAATAAAAAAGGTATTTACAAAGGTGATCTGGCCGAGAAGGAAGACAACCTATCTTAGCTTGCTGCAAAAAAAACTAGATCTGAGACTGCCCAACAAAGGGGAAACCAGTCTGAAAGTGAAAGAGATGTTAAAAAGAAGACAACACTGAAATTTTCCACAGTTTTTTGGAGAGAGTTGGTAAACCCACATTGTAACCCCAGTTGCTCCCCTTAAGAACAACGAACCACCCACAAAACCTACAGGGCATCCTCATTGGATCGCCCCCGTGGACAAAAAAAGGAAGGAAATACCAGGAGTTAAGTGAAGTGCCACCTGGCATTTGAGACTCCAGTAATGAGATCCTCCGTGGCAGGTTCCTCCACTATTGGGCAACCCCAGTCATCTGGCTCAGTTTGGCCCTCGTTTTGCTGCTCGCCTTCTCTGCTACATGCCTCTAGCTGCGGGTCCGACTTGTCCATCTTGCGCCCTTCCATAGCTTGCGTGTCAGGCTGAGGTTCCAAATCCAACGACGGCCCTCCGACGACGTCCTTCCCATGCAGTTCGGGCCGACCAACCTGACCTTCATGCGCTTCATCCTTTTCTTTGTTTCGACTCGGTCCGTCTCTGTGCATCTCGTCCAAGGAGAAGGTCATCGGGAAATTCTGCTCGGCTTCCTCAGAAAAGGAGATGGAGATGGTGGTTATGATAATCGGTTTATTGAGAGAGCTTCTGAATTGGAATTGCGTGGTATGGGGCGGGTGGTGCGAGGGCAGAGGGAAGGGAGCTGAGCACAGGCTTGCTCTACCACGGTTGCTTCTTGTATGAGGATAATGGGGATTTTCCGCCGAAGAAGACAGAGAGTCCGAGAAGCTTCGCCGCCTGGTCTGAGGCCGAGAGCTGCTACCCCGCGAGCCGCCCCGTCTGCTGATCATTCGTTGGCGAACCATGTTGGAATGAATAGCAGAGAGAGCGCCCCGATGATTGGAGGGGGGATTGAACAGGAAAGTGGGAGAGTACTGAGGCAACGTCGTCGCATTGGCTAGGCAAAAACAAGCAACAGACCAAAACACAACTTTACCAGACCAGCCAAGCACCAGAGGCTTCTAAACGCTTCCAGTGCTGTCCCTGCATTTAACTTCCTCCGCCTTCCCTCGAATAGCACCCGCCATAACTCTAGCATTAAAGGGAGCCGAGACCCAACTCAGGCTAGAGCATGCGGAAGCGATGGAGTAATCAAAATACATGATGCGCATATCAGATCCACATGACGTGAAACCGAAAGAAATCCTTTGCCTCTGTTTAATCTGCGTCCAGCAATGAACCAGGTGGTACATGACAAGCAGGTGTCGAACAACCCTGTTGCACCCCTGTCCCATCACTTTAACCCTAGGTGTAAGCACCCGCATCCGCAGAATGTGCCACAATGTTAATGTTGATTATACCAACAATTGTTTGCTTTGGAGTTGTACATTCAACTTGAAGATCTACAATTTGTTGTATTTGATGTTAAAGAATCTCCATCAACAAGGCAACTTCACGACCCCTATTGGTTTCATCATAGACAACCACAATTGTAGTTTTAATACCAACAAAGTGGGCCTCATGTCTTCTGAGCACACGTTAGAGTTCCATGGTCTCACATAATGGACATAAACCAACATGCTTGTGGTACTTTAAATTTCCCCAAATTGTCATGTTTTATCCCAAACGATGCTTAGGTTAGAAAAACTACTATGACTAATCCACAACTCAATTGAACCAAAGACAGTGAGTTGAGCCCTTACCTTGAATATATGGCACACCCTAATGCCTAGCCAAAGGAACCAATGCCTAGCCAAAGGAATTGCAATCTCATGTTCTTTAATAACAAGGGTTATTTATTTTTAGAAACCTCCCCAACCATCATTCCAACCTCAAACCAAGCTCCAAGGCCAAACATAAACCCACCCTCGCGCCACCCGCCCCCTCCCACCCCACACCCTCCTCCCCCTCCCCAAAATTAAGACATGGGATGATCATAAAATGCATGACTATCATCACTAGCACTAGAATTCCATACTCTGTCAATTCTCCTTACTCCAGAGAAGTCATACCAACTTATCACAAACCAATTATTTGCATTTAGGAGTTCAACTCCACCCAATCCAAGGAAAGGAGCTAGCAAAGACCTATAAATTGAATTCAATGGAATAAGAAAGGGCAACTTTAAATGCTAAAGCAGATGTAATTGCACCAGGATGACTACCCATGAAAGCACCATAAACATTTGATCCTCATGGTTCACATCCATACTCCCACACGCATTAGAAAGTATGATATGAGGTGGTTTATTAACTTGCTCTTGGATTAATGATGTTCCAATTTTTTACCTTAATTGTGTGCATGTCCCAATCTTTGACCTTGGTATATATCAACATGAAGCATGTCATGACACAAAGTGTATGACATGCTTTGTTTGTACATTACTTTGATGCCATATAATTTGGGGATAAGGGCATATGGTTCTCCATTTTTTTACTCCAAGAATACCTTGATTTAGCTTGATTACCTTATTGTGCAGTGAGTATATGTGCTGATAAAGTGCCCTTAGTACATGGAGAAATTCAATGCTTTGAAAATTTGTAACTTCTTTTTGAATTTGAGAGGGTATTCTAGAAAGAGTGCCACAACTCAAACTAGATTGTTTAATCATTGATCTAATAATTAACTTTGAATTGGCAATAATAATTAGCCATTTGTAATGCCTTTTGTCAACAATCTCCAAACCTTGATAGAAAGTGAGAGTCTTAGTTTGATAACTTGTGGTTGTGACTAATCCTCATTTAAAAGTATTTTCCTCACCTCCCTTGAGATTAATAAAGATCACCCTCGCTTGCCGTACTTGCCACCCCTATTATTTAGTTGTTAAGAATGCTTCGATTTTGTGATTGTTGATAATTATTCCTCTTCAAAACTAATCAAGCTTTAACCACTATTTAGGAGATGACTCACAAACTTGGTGTGCGTCACTGGGTGTGTGTATACAGGTCAAAAAGTTGTTGAATGTGTGTATAATTCACCGAGTTAGTATATGTAAGTTTTAGAGCTTAGTTTATTGTATACACAATCTTGTTGAGATTTTGAGACACCATCCTTTGATTCCATTTATTAGCAATGATGGGAAGCCATACAAACATTACTACTTAATCTTGCTAGAGGAATTAAAAACAAAAAATGCCCTGGTTAAAAGATGCTATTAAAAATGATAAACGCTTTCTTATGTGGATTGCTATGCACGACACATTCATAACCACACTTAAAAAAAATCTCTCTTAATTAATAATATCTATATTTTCTTCACCATCTTCACTTCCAACCTCTCCAATTTGAAATAAAAAAATAAATACATTTATAGTTAATACCTATAAAATTTAAATAATATAAAATAAAAAATCACACTTATAATTATAAATTAATTTAAAAATAGCAAATAAAAAATTTATATAAAGTCAAAACAATATTAAAAATAATTATCAAAAAATGTATACACCAAACATGTAAAAAAAACACATTTTTTAATATAACTTTTCATCATCTACCTAAAATCGGTATGCTTTAAGCATATAAAAAATCACAGGTTTAAATATAATTTCCATCATTCACTGTATGAATTGGACAATAAATTAAAAACTTTGATAAATTTGAATTTAAAATATATATATAATATATATATATATATATATATATTTTTAAAGATTATATTGGTTTAATTTTTCATATATTACGTTATCACATTTATTTCATTTCAAGTTGTAAAACAGCTCGCTTTCTAAATTAGGAAAGGGAAACAACGAAGACCCATTGAAATACAAAAGTATTAAAAAAAAATTATGATGACAGGGAGAGCACTACCGACTGTACTTTGTCGAGTATTTAAGGGAGCCGTATGTCCATCAACATGTCGCCCCTAGACACCCAAAATCCCAGAAACAATACAAAACACTTCAGTTCATTCATTTTGACACTCGGACCACCGAGCGTGCAATTCCTTAGCGGATGACTCTGTAAATCGTCGTTATGGCGGACAAATCAGGCGAAATTGACAACAAGGATCAGCAGTTGCTGGTCCGGGCCACTGTAAACTACCTCTTTCTCGCACAATTCGAGACTTTCAGAGCTTCATTGTTGAGCCTACAAAAGAGAAACCCGGCCCTAGCGCTGGCTATTCTGCAGGCAGTCGTAGAGAGGGGCGGAAGGTTGGAAGGCGTCACGTGGTCGAGTCGCACGAGTTCCCCCGCCCAGTTAACCTGGCTCTCGCTCGCCGAATTGCTAGGGCTTGGAAGCTCTTCAGCTGCTTCAGGAGATCCTATATGGAACCTTCATCCAGAGGCCTTTAAACTCAAGGTAGAATTCATTCTTTTGATTGATTTAATAAAATCGAGCTTTAGTTCCTCTCCTGAAGCCCTAATTAAGGTTACGAAGCTCGAAGATGGGGGGCAATCGGTTAATGACGAAACTGGTGAAGAAGAAGCAATTGAATCGCCATCCGGTAGAGACCAGAACTTTCAGAGAGTCGCCACCAAACTCTGCGACTCTGTTTCGTCTCACGGACTTCAGAGGCTGCAAAGAGATATATTTCAACATAGTTCTGATGCTGAGGGTTTGAGTGAATCATTCACCGAGGCTGAAATTAAGTGTTTGAGGGTAATATCACGCGATCATCCTTACTTAATCGATGCGCTTTGTGATAATATTCAGAGACAGTCGTTTTTCAATGAATCAAATTTGGCAATGAGTATATATGATTCCAGTGCGGGTTCGGAGTCCTTGAGGGAGGATGATCGGTTCCGAGGATTTGAAGACCAGCCTCCGGGGGAGGCTTTGTCTGTTTCTGAAGCTGGGAATGATTTCAAGCTAGGTTCATCGATACAGCGGGAGGCTCAATTAGCCCAATTGGATGGATTTAAAGAGGCTCTGGAAGATGAGGATCTCGAGGCCTCATTTCGGCATCTTCGATTCTTTCATCAACATTATGGAGTGCCTGAGTCGGTTTACGGGTAACGTATTCAATCCTTCAAGATATTTTATTGGTACCACATGAAAATCCAAGTGCTGTCTCAATCACATAAATGAGGCATTGCAATTTCAACATCGCCAATTTTATCATTAAATTGTGATTAAATTCTATTGAATATCGCTTTTCAATTTTCAATTCGATTATAGTGAAAATGTCCTATAGACAAGGCAGCTCTCACAGGGCATTAAAACGTGAACATTTAATTTAAACACATGCATTACGGTTTTCTCTCCACTATATTTTATCCCACAAAAATCGGAATGATTTAGAAATTTTATACCCGAGCTGTTCAACTATAGAAACAAGATCTAAAATACACACCATCCTTGTTTCAAATCTCTGATTAAATTTGAATCAAATTCAATTTTGGATGTTAATTTCGAGAGAACTCAAAGTGTGTTAAAAGCAAGTAAACAAATCAACTGTTTTAACTTCTGTAGTGGACTCTTTGTGGACTGAAACAATCAAACTTTGCTCAAATTTCTTATATGATATTTTCAGAGGGGCATAATTATGCATAAAAAATCCTCATTTACTGCATCTGGATTCTGTAAAAGGTAATTGATTTTCTACAGATAATTATTAAAGTAGGATATGTGGATCTTTCATTTCATCATAAGCTTACATTGGAGCTGTTAAGGACTTTGAGAGGTTAGTACTAAGTAGTTCATCCTGTGCTACCATAGATGCATGCAATCTTGATAACTTATTTATAACAGAGATTTCATTATCACAACATTGTCGCCTCTATTTCTGGGTAGCCAGAGAGGTCGAGCACGCAATAATTTCTTCTTTAAGTTGAAGCCTGTTGTTTACTATGTCATCTACTCGGAAAATTATGAGTTTACTTATAGCTAGATTGAAGGCATCGTTGATTGCTGTCACGTAGGCTTGGGTGCTGCCTGTTGCTTCAGCTGTAGGAGTGATGTTAGATGTGAATGTCAAGATTTAAGTATTTAACCCTGGTAAAGTTCATATGCACTACAATATTGCCCAAATTAATACATCATTCTGTGGAATTTTTGTTGTGTTTCTGTTAAGGTGAATAATGCATGCATGATAAATACCTCCAGATGTGATGAAATAGCCATCCACATGTTTACATCATAAACCCAACCTTGGACTTCAACTAGACACAGTACATCTTCATGACTGAATTGCATATTTCTAGCCCCAAATGCCGTGAAACACAGGAACAAGAGGCTCACAATATATCCAATTAAAATATATATTCTGAGCACTTTATTGGGCAAATCCTATGATTATCTGGTTGATAGTGATGCCAATCTACTGTTGAAAATAGTAGTGAGAATGTTCCTTCTTTGACTTGTGCCTTAGTCAAAGAGATCAGAAGCAGTTTTTCCTTAGCATCCACAAGTTCCTATAAGTTAGGAGCTAATTCCTAAAAATTAGGACAAGTTGCTAAAATTTAGGCTGAATTCCTAAAAGTTAGGATGTGTGCATGAAGCAGTTTGGCTAGCGCAGATGTGGAAGGCTCAGTTGTTATCTTCTAGTGCGAGTTAATTTGGGAAAGGATGAGCTAAGAGGGCCTTAACTTCTAAATTAAGGCGGGAGTTGGGACAAGTTACAACAACTTGATAGCCTTTGTTAATACTTCAACTAGAGGTTCAATTTCCTAAAATAATGACTTGCCAGATTTAGCCTATTTGAAAAGCTTAAAAGGAGGATCAAGGCACATTGTTATTCATTGTCTTGTGAGCACGAGTTGGTGAGACAAGGCCATAGAGAACACATATTTGTGTTTGTGTGTGTGAGCTTGTGAGAGGATAAGCATACCAAGAAAGGCTTGTGCACAGATTTATAGGAGAATTTTCCTTGGGATTGTGCAAGGAAATAGGGAAGAAAGATTAAAGTCTTGCAATTGTTTCAACTTAGTTCAAGCAGAGAAAACCAGATTGGGTTCTATTGAAACAAGTTGTATTGTAAGAGGTCTGTTGCTCATTTTTTTTTTCTATCAATAAAATTCTCAAACAAGCAGAGGGTTTTCCCAGTTGGTTTCCATGGAAAATATTGTGTTTTTGTCATTGTGTGACTGATTATTTCTGTTCCTATTTCACTTCAAACAAGTAGAGAACTTATATGTCTTAATGAAAAGAAACTAGTTTTCAGATTGTTCATTAGAGTAGTTGCAGAATTTCATGGATTTTCTACATGGTATCCGAGTGAGGAACAGAATTAAGGCTAGCACATAGAGTTCATATTAGTGAATGTCAGATAAAGGAGCCACAGCCTTAAGGAGCCAAGCCAAAGTGTGGAGAAGAGGACAAGGTTAGTTTTGGGTTGGCCGTGTAGGAGCAGATGCTGGCCGAGTTTGTTTGGAAGTTTTGGGCAGATTTCCTCTGTATAACAGGCCGCATAAGTTCTAGTTTTAAGAAGAGGGCTGAGACCCCGGTGAGTAGTGTATTGAAGGTCTGTAAGGCGTAGGTTTTTGCAGGAAAGAGGGCGGCATACTCTAGTGGACCAAAGCAGGAGATGAGGGTTTGTATGAGGGGAATAACACAACTTTTGAGGTCTGTTTTGGAGGCGAAAAGTAGGGCACTCATGTAGCTGTTCAGAAACCCTAAAGGGAGGGTCGAATCCTCAAAAAAGAGTGCTCAGGTCTGAGTTCTTTTAGGACAAAAAAATACATCTTGAAGAGGTAAGGGATTGTTTTTCAAGTTGATTGTTGCAAAGTGATGGAGGCTTGTCAATTAGGGTAATTGACAACAACTTATCTTACCCTTGTTCAGTCATCTAAAGGCTGTTAGAAGACTGATATGTGGGCTGTCTTTGATGCCCTAGCTGAAACTTATCTCCTATGCAGGAACAGTTCCATAAGTCAATCCCTATGCGGTCTAGTTTAGAGAAGAAAAGAGTTTGAGACCTAGTTCAGATTGTGGAAAGCACTGTGGTTGTTGGAACTGTAGATTAGGATGTCTTGAAGTGGAGGTTAGTGGGCAAAATCATGGAAATGATGGAGGTCTATTCATAGGTGATGAACAACAGTGTTGGAGCCCTAGACCAGCCAAGGTGTTGACTGTGTGTGGGCAGTTTTGGAGGCCTGAGAAGAGTGACAAAGGAGCTGATGTGTCACAGTGAAAGGGTATGTTTGCAAGCCCTAGGATTGTCATTCTTGGAGCAGCTAGGAGACAACAAGAGGGTAGTTTGGTGAAGCCCTAGTTTAGTGAATGCAGGGAAGCATCTCACTGATAAGAGGGCAGTTTGATAAAGACCCTAAGAACGCGATCCTTTGGAGCTGAAAAGGACATTGTTAGTGGGCATCTTGGAAGTCCTTAAGAGTTGGGCGATCTTGAAGGAGCAGGAGAGCAGCCAAGAGAGATTGATAATGGCAGATTTGACGACTGTAGATGCAAGCATTCTGAAGTAGCAGAAGTTGTAGTGATCAACGGAAGAGGAGGCAAATTACATCCTAGATGTGTTCAAGGAGCATCCTTACACATGACTGGGAACAAGAAGTATTTCAGCCACCTGAAGGAGAAGGACATGTCCTTTGAGATTAAGATAGGTGCTGATGGTACATATGTAGCTAGAGGAGTTGGTACCATTAGTTGTTAGAGGGAGTCAGGTAATCCTCTTCATCTTAGAGATGTTCTCTATGTTCTAGGATTGAGGAAAACTCTTGTTTTGGTAGCTACCATTGAGGACAAGGGATATGATATCATCTTCAATAGAGGTAAGGTGTACCTCGAGCACTTAGCTTTTGGATGTAAGAATCAAATAGGTGTGGGGGTAAAGAATCTCTACAAGTTGTAGGCAGAGATAGGTGCAACCTACAAGGCGGGGAGTTCTTAGAACAAAGAAGTGATGGTTGAGCAAGAGGAGGATAGAGCTCTCAAGATGGAGCCTCAGCCAATATCTTAGTTTCAGATTAAGTTAGTTGGCAGTTGGGCTGACCAACAAGATGACGAGGAGCATAGCCCAGGGCGAGTGGAAGCAACCACTCAGTGAGTGACTCCCAGTATAGGGAGAGTTTGAGCTAAGTGGGTAGAGGATTTGTTTAGGGAGAATTAGAAGAGAGTTGGATCTCCCAATACCACCTTTATCCAGAAGATGCAACCACAGAGGTACACATGGTACATGGCACTTATGACTGAGGTGATAGACTCACAAAGCATGGTGGGAAAGAACACACCTTCAGATAAGGTTCCGCTGAAGAAGGCAAGGAAGTATTCTAGTTCAGAGGGAGTAGTTGCAACAACGAAGAAAGTGGTAGTGTCAGAGACAGATCTAGGTGGACGAACTTCTTCCAGAAGCACCTTCATCACTGTTGAATTTTTATCTAGGGCATAACTTAGAATAATTTTACATGTTTTTCATAGCATCAAAACATTATTAGCATTATCTAATTACTTTTTTATACAATTATAAGAAAATTATTCATAAGCATGAAAGAGCAGTAGAAAATCACAACTGAGATATCATTAAACCATGAGATACAAGACACAAAAATTAGGCACACAACCAGGGCAAAAGCCACAAGGGGAAAACCCAGAAAAAGTTCTTCCTTATGTGAAAGAGAGAGAGTTTCCATATTTATCAATACATCATAAATAACAATAGCGGAATAATAGCCAAACTAGTAACCAAAATCATGATCAAGTGCCATGTCAAAAACCAAGTTCCTGAAATTTTGGCCCTCCCTAGAATTTCGGCTTTCTCTTGTAATTTCGCGAGATCAAAGATGCATGAGACAAAAATTGTGTGTCCAAATGAGGAGAAATGATCGCCTTTATATAACATTCAAGTGGGGGTGGAATGGGTGCCTCTTAGGGGCCCAACCAACCTAATAAATTTGGTGGCAAATTTAAAAATTCAAATTCCCATTTCTTTTTCAAGATGAAAATACCTACCTTGGCTACCATATTTTTCAACACTCCCTCTTTTCTAGGGATGTATTTTTCATTCTCTCTCTCAAGATCAATCTTCTCGATCAATCATAGGTTTCACAACTCACGATCTAAGGAAGAGATCACAAAATACAATTCACTCTCTGATAGGATCAATCTCCTCAACCAATCCATTGTTCTCACAAGACAACCTAAGGGAGAGATCATCAGTGTCATCATAAGTAAAGATACATAGCATCCAACTTATCTCAATGCGTCTCCCCAACGACAAGGTCTCACAACACACAACCTAAGGGAGGCATCACCAAATCAATACATCTCCCAGACCATAAGGTCTCACAACACACAACCTACAGGAGGA
The DNA here is from genome assembly GCA_000404065.3 of Pinus taeda. Taxonomy (NCBI): domain Eukaryota; kingdom Viridiplantae; phylum Streptophyta; class Pinopsida; order Pinales; family Pinaceae; genus Pinus; species Pinus taeda. Next base: position 63,538 of record APFE031439915.1, read on the forward strand.
ATCATCAAATCAATACATCGCCTAGACCACAAGGTCTTACAACACACAACCTACAAGAGGAATCATCAAATCAATACATCTCTTGGACCACAAGGTCTCACAACACACAACCTACAAGAGGAATCATCAAATCAATACATTTCTTGGACCACAAGGTCTCACAGCACACATCGTACAGGAGGGATCATCAAATCAATACATCTCCCGGACCACAAGGTCTCACATCACACAACCTATAAGAGAAATCAACAATGCACCTCTCAAACCACAAGGTCTCACAACACACAGCCTTTGGGAGTGACAATCTTCCCAACCAATCCATTGGTCTCACAACCACAACCTAAGGAAGATTTAGGATGATATGTAATCAATGCCCCCTCTCCAAAAGGATTCTCATTCATATCAGTTTCTTTGCATACACATCAACAACCAACTCAACATCAGAAATGTAGCCATGGTGGATCTCAAACATTTCAACAAACAACAACATTCAACTGTCCATCTAGCTTCAGCTGAGGCTTCTCTCAGAAGCAAATTTCAGTGGCTATCAACACACAATAATAGACTTCAACAATGGCTTCTCACAGAAGCAATTATTGGCAACTGCAAAAGCGAATATTAATATCCATAGTCGAATTTAGTAGATAATAAATGGATTATCTCAGAAGCAGGCCCCGGTAGACCATAATCGACAACAAATAAAAGTGGCTTCTCATAGAAGCAGTCATCAACAACTGTAGTAGAATCCGACAGACCATATTCCAATCCAACTGATAACAATAGACTTCAGTGGAAACAAACATCATCAGATAAATCAACGAATTAATCAGAGAACCAACCAAGTCAATATCAGAGTCATACAACTTCTTGAAATCATTCATCAAGGAGAGGTTGATGGACTTGTAGTCCACTGCAGTGTTGCAGGAACCATCCCCTCCCCCCCCCGAGCCCCCGCAAGGATCCAAAGGCAGATCCATGTCCCGTATGGATCCGCCACCAATCCTTCGGCGGAACCACAGATCGGAAAATCGGATCATCCTTTTTTTGGCAGTTCCTGCAAAAATGGATTCGTGGGGCCCCGACCTGTGGCTCCTACTGCCTCATCTGCGGTTCCTATTTCCCGATTTGTGGATCCAAGAAGGATTGGGTGCGGATTTGTGGAGGTTCGGGTGTGTATCCACCACGGATTGCGAGCGGATCTGAGAGAAGGTGGACGGTTCCATGGGGCTTTTTTTGTTTTTGGAAATTTCGAACTGTTTTGTGAGGAACTGTAAAAGTGACATTCTCCTTTATCTTTCATTTCCATCCTTTTACTTAAATTTTTAACATTACCATGAAATGACTCAGGATGTTTGAGAGTGGTTCCAACCTCATTGGACTTCATATGGAGAAAATACAATTTCATATCCCATTCAAAATTCAACATACTCAACAGTTTTCAGGATCAATGGGATTGTGGTGTTACATTGGATTATATCATGTATGAGGGCACGTGATTGGCATTTAATCAAGAGCAACAAGCCTTATATGTACCCCCCTCAGTGTTGGTGTTATTGATTGTTGAACTCCTTTGTCATGGCCTTAGCAATTATGTACCCTTCACTCAAGTCAAAATCATTGATAAGGCATGTTAAGCTTTCTCTACCATATTATAAGGCTTGGATTAAGCTGTTTGATCAAAATTAGGCAATGTTGACTAAAATCCTATAGAATTGAAGTAGAGGCAAAGGCTAGACAAGAGAAGACGAATCTAGATTGTAGATGGTTGATGTTGGAATAATTAATCATTGATGTACAATGGATACCATATCTACCTTGATTTATGTAAAAATATGCATGTTTTCATGTCTTCTACAACTAATTTGGTATTTTGGATGTTTTTTTTAATATAAATGGAATATATATATATATATATATATATATATATATATATATATATATATATATATATATATATATAGTAGATGCTTTCGAGACGCTTCGCTTCCTAGATTTTTGGAAAATGACGCTTCCACGTCCCCGCCTCCAAAAAACGTCATCGTTTCATCCATTGTGCCAAAGATATCACCAGGCTCATGCCTTTACAAAAGTAACTCCCTCCTACACAATAGTCCTCTACATAGCAGAAAAAATCACTGACTCATCTTTTAGCATATCTAAATCGACATTGATCTTCAAAAACTTCTAGCCACCTTCATGCTTCAATTTGGCCTATCATGTTTGCTCCCTCTGAGTATAGAGCCTATCACGAGTCTTTTTGTCACATTGTTCTTCCATCATTTCCAATGAATTGCCACACCTTGGCAATCTTCATTATGTAACTGCAATCCTCACAAGGAGGCTATGGAAGAAGAAGAACAACCAAGGCCAACAGACTCATAATGAAACAATCAATAGAAACAATCAAGATAATACTTATCTTTCGAGAGTGTATCAATTCCCTCTCGATCTTAGCCTTCTCAAATCTAGTCAACCTTGTCCACATCATTAAGGAGTTAACTTTGTTCATGTCATCATCAAGGAGTTCACAACATCAAAGTATTCACATCATCATCATCAAGAAGTCTACATCATTAATGAGTCCACATCATTATCATCATCAACGAGTCCACATCATTATCATCATCGACAAGTCCACATTATTGTTGTCATCAACAAGTCCACATCATCATTAACGAGTCCACATCATCAACAAGCCTTTTCAACTCCCTCTTAATCTTTAGCCCTTTTACATTCAACTTGCAAATCAACCTTAACAACAAGATGTCAGATCTTCGTAAGCAGAAGCAATTAATCCATAGGCCCAACCCAAAATAGGGTAATTAATTTATTGGCAAGGGTTTTGATTTTAACCCCCTAAAAAATTTCAAGATTGGTCTAGGGTTTACAAACCCTAGATGTTAAATATTCATCCCTGCATTTTAGACTTGGTTCATTATTATATATGATTCTCATTGTCAATCATTAGACCTAAGGTTTCATAAACCTTAGGATTTTACTTACCAAACCCTTGTTGGGGATTTTCCATCCTTGCAATCAATATTCCAGGAGGTAATAAATGGCGTATGACTATCTAAGAAATAATCTTCAAAGAACACAACCTCCAAATTTTTCATGGGCTTGGATCAATATTATAGTTCAAGAAATTTCCATCTAGTTTTATTAATCACATGGTCTGATAAAAGAAAGGAGCACGACCTCCTCTAATACATTTTCTCAACAGATGCCAACAAAATCTTCAATGGAGCAAAGGATGTAACAAGGGTAACCTTGTAACTATTTCCCAACATTCAAGGCTTTGTCCTCGTAATATTTATTTCTCCTTCACTAGAACAAAGATCTCAAGATGTATATCAATGTGCAAACTTGCAACCTTTCAACCACGTATTATAAGCTTTGTAGAGTAACCTCTAGACATGTTATAACATTTAACATATATCTTCACAAAAAAAATTCTTTTATCACGTTACAGTAGATTCCCTTATGCAATAATTATAGTCTTACAAAATATATACTCCCAAGCCTAAGTTGTTGATTTCTGGTAGCATCAGATGTGCTCTAAGTCTCAAATTTTTCAGGGAGGCTTGGGCACATGTATTCCAAAGAACCCGGAAAGCGTTTCAGGAAATTCCACTCAGAAACAATTTTATTAAAATAATTAATTATTTTTAATGGGACCCTAAGTCTAAACTTAGGAAAATAAAATAATTAATTGGTATTAATCTAACTGTGGGTGTAACTTCTCGAGGAAGATGAGGATTAAGAGAAATGATCTTAGCCGTTGATTAACTTCTAATCTAGGTCGTTGAATGTCAACAAGGAGATTATTTAAGGAGGCTTGATGGTCATTTGGAAAGACACATAGAGTGAGTTTAGAAGTTTGATTTTCTGAAGCAGAGCAGCGGCTGGGAGAATTTCGATAGTGAGCGTTTGTAGTGAGGGGCAGGGATAGTTTGGTTGGAGAATCTTCTGTTGAGCTAGGATACGCAACAGAGAGGCAGAGAGACACCAAAAGGAGGCAGTGCAGGCTCGGAGGGGTTGACGTTGAGCCAGAAGGGCTCACGCAGAGGCAACGCAGTCTTCCCAAGCAGAAGTCCGTAAATTTGCTGGGGTTTGATGTCTGAGCCGAGAGGGTTGACATCAGAGCTTCGAGAGAGCAAATCGACCCAACGCAGAGCTAATGCTGGGCCCACGCAGGGGCAGTGCATAAATAACTGGGGACACGTTGGTTCAGCTTCCGGATCAGTCCGAACTTGCTCAGTAGAGTGAGGTAATCTCATAATTTTCATCTTTCAGTTATATTTCTTTGTAATTGGATTGCCAGGAGGGCATCCAAAAGTTGTATTCAGAAAATTATTGCATAATAATAAAAACCCTCAGATCTGTTGCACTAGTTTTCCCACATTTGGTTTTTTCTGGGACATTTGTCCAAAAACAATTGTGTCATTTGTGTGTATCTTTCTCTATTGTTCAGTTTCTTGTTTCGACATATAATTAAACTGGTGTAGGTTGCAATGTATGTATTTCAATGTTTGTCGTAGGAAACAACAAATAACTTGTTCATATAAATCTAACAAGTAGAAGGAATATCATCAGTGCCGTAGTAGGAATTCTCGGGGTTTAAGGAATTTTCATATAAGTCTCCTATCATTCTAGCATTTTGGTTCTGTATGAAATTGATCATATGAATGTAGGCATTAAACAACTCATTCAATAGCAAAGAAGGTTGGCTTCCTTACTTCTAGACTGATTGGCTCTATGTAGTGATAACATCCTTCTTCTATGAATATAGGATTAAGGTAGAGTACTGGTAACTCATACTAACTCAGATTAAAGCCTTAGGTTTAGATCACGGTCACAAAGATGCTTACAAGAAAATGCATCTATCTCAACCTCCATTTGAGAGCCAAACTCACACATAAAGACGCATAGGCAACTCTTATATAGGATATGGGTAACTTTGGTATGTTAAAATTTGATAGCTTAGGGATGAATTTCTCTTAGAAGAAATCATTTATTTCAATTCTGTTTGAACCACTTATAATAAAATTTGATTTCTAACAATTCTAATATGTCCTTCCAAAAATAGTAAGCCACATCTCAATTTGGAAGTGGCTTTCCAAAAATAGAAAGTCATGTCTAAATGATCAAGGATGATATTGATATATGGAATCCATTTTAAAATCAAATCAATCATGATTATACAAGTCAAGAATTAATATTTCTATCCTTACTAGTATTATTACTATTATGATACTATTATTTATAAAATAGTTTAAAATCATTCACCTTTAATGGATTAATAAAACCAGTGTTGACAATATCGCCAATATTCGCAAATATCGCGATATTTTCGGGGAGACGAGATATCGCCAAGGAAATATTGCGATATTTTGTCTCCCTGAAAATATCGCGATATCTCGGGAAAATATTGCGCTACGATGCAAAATATCGCCCAGGCACAACAAAAAATTGGCCCTGCGGCTAGAAAAGGCCAATTTTGTTTTTTTTTTTTTTTTTTTTTTTTTCATTCATTTTCATTTTTGATTGTTGGAGAAGGAAGGGGAGAGCTATGTGCTTGCTGCCAAGGAGGATTTGAGTGTTGAATAACCATTATCGCCACCAACAACGAAGATTTTGTTGATTTAAGATTGAAGAATAGTGAGACAATTTCATTCCTTCCATTAACAGGTATGTTCAGATAAATCCCTATGTTAATGAATTTTTTGATAGTTTTAGGATTATTCTTGTTTGCCTATTTGCTTACAAACATTTTGCTTGTTTTTTTTCTTCCATTTGCTATGATTTTCATGCCCATGAACAAATGCAAGGGTTTTCTCCATATTTGGACAACAAACTCCATTTTTTTTAACTTTCAAATGCACCCTCTTATTGTCATTTATGGTTATTACTTATTAATTCCATTTTTTTTTGGTGCCCTACGTTTGAGTTAGCTTACTACAAAATTCAAATATGCCAAAAGCCTTGGACCCATTTTGGGAGTATGGGGAGCCTGATGGTGGGACAAATCGGGCATATAGCCTGATGGTGGGACAAATTGAGCATATCTTACATGCAAATTGTGTGGGACCAGGATGACAGGAGGGGTTACATGATTGAAATACCATTTGGCTAGCCTCACTGGACATGATGTTGGGATTTGTACAGTTTCTAGTTCGGAGCTTATATAAAAATCTCTTGAGACAATTGATGAAAAAGATAGAAAGAAACAAGGCTGAACGTGCAGGTAGATCTTTTGGGATATCTTCTCCTGATTTTGATGTTGACAGTAGTGGGAGGGGCTCCACAGCATCACCTACTACTGCTAGTGCAAGGTCATCATTTTTTGTTCCACGAACATGACATGGATCACAACCTGGCATAAAATCACTTGTTAAGAAAAATGAGAAGCAAGAAGCAAATAGAGTCATGGGGAGGTGTCTTTTCTGGAGAGACTTACATGATTGAAATACCATCTGGCTAGACTCACTGGACATGATGTTGGGATTTGTACAGTTTCTAGTTCGGAGCTTATACAAAAAGCTCTTGAGACAATTGATGAAAAAGATAGAAAGAAACAAGGCTGAACGTGCAGGTAGATCTTTTGGGATATCTTCTCCTGTTTTTGATGCTGACGGTAGTGGGAGGGGCTCCACAACATCACCTGCTACTGCTAGTACAAGGTCATCATTTTTTGTTCTACAAACATGACATGGATCACAACCTGGCATAAAATCACTTGTTAAAAAAAATGAGAAGCAAGAAGCAAATAGAGTCATGGGGAGGTGTCTTTTCTGGAGACTTACATGATTGAAATACCATCTCGCTAGACTCACTGGACATGATGTTGGGATTTGTACAGTTTCTAGTTCGGAGCTTATACAAAAAGCTCTTGAGAAAATTGATGAAAAAGATAGAAAGAAACAAGGCTGAACGTGCAGGTAGATCTTTTGGGATATCTTCTCCTGATTTTGATGCTGACGGTAGTGGGAGGGGCTCCACAGCATCACCTGCTACTGCTAGTACGAGGTCATCATTTTTTGTTCCACAAACATGACATGGATCACAACCTGGCATAAAATCATTTGTTAAAAAAAATGATAAGCAAGAAGCAAATAGAGTCATGGGGAGGTGTCTTTTCTGGAGAGACTTACCTCTCAGCATCACGAAAACCAATCCATTTTGGCAACCAATGTGTGATGCTATTGCTGCAGTGGGCCTAGGGTACAAAAGTGCTATATATGAGGAGTTGCGGGGGCCAATTCTTCAAGCAGAAAAGCAGGACATCAACTCTAGATTGGCGGAGTTGAAAAAAACATGGGAAGTTATTGGATACACAGTGATGTCTGATGGTTGGACAGATAAGAAGGGTAGGACCTTTCTAAATTTCTTGGTACATTGTCCTAAAGGTACCATGTTTTTTAAATCAGTGGAGGCATCAGAACATAACAAAGATGCAACAACAATATGTGAGTTGTTAGATGGGTTCATTAGGAGGTTGGTGTGCAGAATGTGGTGCAAGTCATAACAAACAATGCAGCTAATTATGTGTCTGCCGGCAAGATGCTTATGGAGAGGCATCACACATTGTTCTCGACTCGATGTCCAACACATTGTCTCGATTTGCTGCTTGAGGATATGGGGAAACTCTCCTTCATTAAGGAGGCAGGTTGATATGGCTAGGAGCGTCCCCAAGTTTATTGATAACCATGCTTTTGTTCTTAGCCTCATGACAAAGTTCACTAGAAACAAGGAGTTGCGGCATCTTGCGATCACACATTTTGCCACAAACTTTATTACTCTTCAGTCTTTGCTTTGATGTCAGTTCAAGTTGAAGCAAATGTTTGTTTCTAATGACTGGCGTAATTGTAGATACAAAAAGGGACAGGATGGGAAAGCCATTGCAAAAATGGTGTACTTTGAGACGTTTTGGTGTGGAGTAGAAGAAGAATGCTCAGTTAGTGAACCTATAGTAAAGTTTCTCAGATTGGTGGATAGGGAGAAGCCTGCAATGGCTTATTTGTATGAGGCCATGGATAGGGCCAAGGAGGCTATTTGTTCTTATGATGCAGATAAGGGTTTTGCTGGCTTTGATAGGCATATGATGTTATGGGATGTGATTGATAGTCGGTGGACAAGGATGCTTCATCGACCCATTCATGCAGCAACACTCTTCCTCAACCCCGCATTTTCATACAAATGCGGCTTTGATTTTGATGGCGAGGTAATGGAAGGGCACCATTCTTGTATTCATAGGATGGTACCTGATCTTGAGCTTCGTAGCAAAATCAATCGCAAGATACAAATTTATCGGGATTGTGTTGGCCTATTGGTTTTGATGATGCTATTAAGGAAAGGACCCTCTCCATGCCACGTAAGTGACAAGTCATCACTCATTAGAAATTAGAATTTTCAATTTAGAATTTCCTTACTTATAATTCTATTTTTTTTTAAATTTAATTATGTAACTTTTATTTGAAAGTTTAATTATGTTTTAAGTTTTTGAATTTTTTATTTCTTGAGTCATAAGAAATTGGCCATAAGAATCTTGAGTCAAACATGTAGCTTTCAGGGTGTGAGCGCAATTGGAGTGTATTTGAGAAAATACACGCAAAAAAGCTTAACGGGTATAACTTTGAGCTCCAACCTTTAGTTGAGCAATTACACTTATTGTAATTTTTAATTTTTAATTTATGACCTTCAAGTGTCAAGAGTCTAGAGTCAAGACTCATTAGTTTTTTGACACTTTTACAGGTTGGAGTTCGCACGCCTCAATGATTTAGTGTTATGTGCATTACAATATCTGACTTTGAGTGAGGCAAATAAAAGCACCAATGGATCCAGATGCCATTTTGGAGGAGTCACCTTCATGGTTAGAGCCAGATCATCCATTAGAATAGGGCAGCGAGAGGAGGAGGAGCAGCACTCGGAGGAGGAGGAGGAGGACTAGGAGGAGGAGTAGCACTCGGAGGAGGAGGAGGAGGAGGAGGAGGACACTATGGGAGCATCAACATCAACACCATCTCCTATAGATATAGGAGAGCACAACTCCATACCTAGCACTCATTATTTGACATTAGGTGCAAAGGCAAGGCCGGGGCCTTCTACGACTAGGGGCAGGTCTGACAAACAACCCATCATGTTTTCCCATAAAAGGGGGAGAGGGCAATGATTTCAGATAGATAGCTACTAGTTTTATTTGTTTTGCTACATATAACTCATGATGATGAGATATTTTTATATATGTGATGTTATTTTTTATTGGTTCTCCACATTTGAGTCCTTGAATGGACAATTATCAGGGATCAACAGGATTTGGTACTGCCTTTGATGTGTCATTTCTATTTGACATCATATATATCAGTGCTTTCTTCATATTTATGTGCCAATGTGTTTATTTCATGTTGTTATTGCTTTATATGTTTAAAATCTGAAAAAAATGAATATATTATGCATTTTTTATGCTTGCTGATATTTTGCAGATATTTTCACCGATATTGCCAATAAGATGTTTTCTGGACCTTCGTTGATATTTTGCTGATATTGATATTTTCAACACTGATAAAAACAAATTCTCTCATGAAATAAGTAAATTAAATTGAGAATCTCTTACATGGAAAATTGAACCTCTCTCTTGGAATAAAATAGTAACTCCACAGTTGAGAGAACGTATCTCTCCCTCACTAATTTAATGTATAACAAAAGTGTAACTCCTCTTCATTAAATGCACTTGTAAGTTTCTCATTCAATTCGATTTGTAACTCACCAAATATTCTCTTATGTCTCAGTGTAACTCTCTTTCTATTCTTGGGATGAGTTATACTTCTCCTCATATAACTCCTCCCTCATGGAATTTGATTCTCCTATTATTGGCGTAAGACATGAATTCATTTTGTAACTCCTCTTCTTTCTCATCTATTTAAGCAAGAGCAAGTGAGAGTTGATGTAGCATGTTCATTGAGAAGAATGAGAGCTAGTGTTGAGTGTGTGCAAGAGAAGTGTGATAGCAAAAGTAAAGAGTAAGAGCAAGGGAAGAGCTGGAAAAAGTGTGAAGGACAAGATCTGATCAAGAGAAAGAGGAGATCTTCGAGCAAAGAGCAAGAACATTTCAGCTGCAAGTTGATCAGACATTAGTGACTTTATTCATTCTCATTCTCTCTCTCTTTATCTATACTCTGCTGAACAATTGAAGAAATCTAATAGAAGAAGATTCATTTAGGTTTTCCTCTTGTGGGTTTTGCCTTGGTCATTGAATCTAACTCTCAGTGTCTTGTATTTGTGCTTTGTTGTTTTTATATGATCGTAAGTTTATGTTATATCTACAATTGCTGATCTGAAAAGTTGTGAAGAAGAAATATGCATTCTAAGTAATTGTAACAAATTTAGAACATTCAGTGTTATGTAAAGTACATTCAGTGTTATGCAAAGTATATTCAATTTTCTGCAAAGTCTATTCAATTTTCTGCGAAGTACATTCAATTTTTTACAAGTACATTCAGTTTTCTGCATAGAAATTTCAAGTTTTTGCAAAGATCTTTTTAAATTTCTGCATGGAACTTTTTGATTTTAACATGGTATCAGAGCCTTGGTGAAGTCAAGTCCAAGGAGATCAAAGATCACTTGAAGAGACCCCACTTGCTGCTAATTTTTTTTATCAAGATGACTTTGTCCTACTTCAAGGTAGAGGAGAAGCTGAATGATGATTCAAACCTTGGTCCATGGAAAGCAAATCTAGATATCACTCTTGAAAACAAAAAAATTTGTAGTATGTTGAGGGTACAATAGCCGATCTACCATAGAATTCAAGTGCTGCTATCCAATCCAAACAAAAAAAGGGTGAAATCAAAGCTGAGAAAATTTTCCTTGATTTTCTTAGTGATCATCTTATTACTTATGTTTCTGGTTTGAAGAAAGCTAAAAAATTGTATGACAAACTAATTGGCATGTTTGCAATGAGTAACTTGAACCAGATTTTTGCCTTGAAGAATCAGCTGAAGGACATCAAAATGAATAGAGGAGAGATTGTTCAAGCATACATTTTGAGAATGACTAAATCAGGTATCAACTATCAACAGTGGGTAAAGTTGTACCCGACAAAGAAATGGTGTTGATTGGATTTGGAGGCCTTTCTCTTGTTTGGGAGACTTTTATCACCACCATCAGCAACATCAACACTATTAGAATAATTTTAATATTAGTTTAATGCTCATTCTTCTAAATTGTTGCTATTTTCTTTTCTTTAGCAGTTTCTTAGATGAAACTGAATCTCATATAGAAACTTGATGTTTCTATCTTTGTAAAATATCTCTGTATTATTATTGAGTATTTAGCTCAATCAATTCATTGAATTCTTTTGGAAATCCATATGCGTGTTTCGCACTGTTTTATGGTATCAGAGCAGGTTTTTGAGTTATTTCTGTTATTCATTTCTAAGATCGAGTCCTCTGTAAGCCAGGTAGCCTTCACTGAGTCTCAGCTTCGGCTTTGCTCACCGTGATAAACGCTTACAGTCGTCCATCTCGATACAGAAGTGAATAGTTCAAAATAATTCTTCAGTTATTGCTCTCAGGTTTTAGATTCAGTCTTTCTCAAATTTTTGAAGATCCGGAAGCTCTCGGATTTTTTTTTGTTGGCTCATACACAGTCACAAAATTCCTTTGTGGCCGGTCCAGATATCGGATCGTGGCTTCCGCTTTGCAGCTTTCTTCATCTTCACAATATATGAGCACGATCACCAGCAAAATTTTTTTACGCACTCAAAGCACGCCCGGGACCCGAAACTTCAATCAATTCTGTATTTGCGTCAAAAATCGTGCTCAATCTCGGTGTGCTCGGTCCACCGTCCACAAACTGTCAAGATCTATGCGTTGTCGCGTAGTGGGAATCATACGAAGTGAAGTTGGGTTGGTACTGGTATTTCCTCTCTGTCCAGGTTATACATGTGCTCTGCGTGAAGATAAATCGGCTCTGAATGCTCACCGTGTTCTGCCATTTTTCTTGCATCCTGTTGAATGTACCGATCGGGAAACTGGACGGCGAATAACGGTATTACACTTGCAAATAGCGGTTAAATTTTTTTTCGATCCTGCGGTTAAATTTTTTTTCCTGATCCTGCGGTATCAATTGTTCGTGCACTGTTCGGGTTCCAATATATATATCAGTGCGGTTAAATTTTTTTTTCCGATCCTGCGGTTAATAGCGAATAGCGGTTAAAAAAAAAAACTTGCAAATTCGGGTTCCAATATATATATCAGTGCATATACAGTGGTGACCACAGTGGGAGACGAACCCAGTGGCAATCTCGGTGGAACGTTGACAAAACCCGCGTGATTGAGACGCTGGTATCAATTGTTCGTGTGCACTGCACCGGTGCTATTAGCGCGAGTGAGTGGAGATCACGTGTTCGAATTCCGGTGGAACGTTGACAAATCACGTGTTCGAATTCCGGTGGGACGTTGACAAAACCCACAACCTCGTGTGTCGGGAGGCTATCACCAACCAAGGATCATCGCAACGCAGACGTTAACGTGGAACCCAACTCAAGCTCGGTCTCCACGTGACTATATACAGTCAATCAGTATGCTCGGGTAATCCCTGATTTTCTCTCTCCTCATAACACTGTTATATATATATATATATATATATATATGCTACAACAGAACAATGTTTTTATATATATAAATTATATATATATATATATCAGTTCCTTCAGCGTGCTACAGGAGACCTTAAAAATTTGCAAGTTTTTTTTTTGCCGAGTAAACTGATTTTTTTACTCAAGTCATCTATTACTGGTCTAAATAAGACTAGTTTAAGTATTTCTTCCTCAACAAAGCAATTTCGGGTCATATATCAGTCTTTATCAGCTTCTGCTCAAATCAGTCCAATCCCACTATTTGACAAACAGACAGATGGCTTCACTAACAAATCTGATGCTGGAAGGTAGTCAATGCTTCAATGGCACAAACTACAACATCTGGAGACAGAGAATGTTAACCATTTTTGAATATAGGCGCCTTGACCAACTTGTTCTCAACAAGGAGCTCCGTCCTGGTACAGCTGGCACTGATCAAGACAAGTTTGATGATTGAAATCGCGAAGCAGTTATGCTTCTCAAGCTCTCTGTCGCTGATGATCAGTTACCTCAGATTCCTTCTGGCAAGACAGCTGCTGAGATCTGGCAACAGTTGAAGGACCTTCACGAGACATCCGACAAAAGCAGAGCCTTCTTTCTCAAAAATCAGTTGTTCTCCATTATGATGGACGAACATGTATCTCTACAGGAACATCTCAACAAGATTAAAGATATTCGAGATCAGCTAGAAGCCATTGGTCGCACCATGGAGGAAGAAGATCTGGTAGTCATCACTCTAAAAAGTCTACCACCATCTTATGAGCACTTCATCGAAACTTTAAACATTACTGCCACTAATATTGATCTAAAGTTTCCAGATTTATGTACCAAACTTATGCAGCAGGATCGATGGAAACAACAGTTTGGTAGTGGTGCAGCATCAGCTTCTTCAGAAAATGCCTTTGCGGCCAAATATCAGTCATATCAGCAGAAAGGTTCTTCTCAGTCATTTGATCCTGCTAGGAAGAAAACTGTGCAGTGTAACTACTGTCACAAATTTGGTCACATGAAGAAAGATTGCCGACAGAGAATTGCTTCTAAACAGAAGAAACAGGGAGGAATTCATCAGACAGCAAATGTAGCAGAACATTCCGAGCAGACAAATTCTGCCTTTTATGCTTTTATGGCTAAAAGGTCTTCCGATCATATTCCATCATCTGCCTGGTACATTGACTCTGGTGCATCACACCATTTCTCTCACAGGCATGACTGGTTTATTGACTTCTCACCTTTCAGTGATTCTGTGGTATTTGGAGGAGGTGAAAAATACACAGTAGATGGCAGAGGTACTGTCCAAATCCAGTGTGGTGGACGCACACTTATCTTCCTGAATGTATACTATGTTCCTGGGATGGAAATTAATCTGCTGTCCGTCAGTCAGAT
>APFE031439915.1:78007-118686 GCA_000404065.3 Pinus taeda
CATGACACAGCCTCCAGGATTTAAGATTGCCGGTCAAGAACAAAAAGTGTGTAGATTAGCTAAAGCTCTCTATGGACTAAAACAAGCTCCTCGAGCTTGGTACATGAAAATTGATCAATACCTGACAGATCATGGTTTTCAGCAAAGCCCATCTTATGCAAATCTGTATATCAAAAACACTGATGATGATATCTTGTTTGTGGTTGTCTATGTAGATGACCTTATCATTACTGGCAGCTCTGCACATTTGATCCATGAGATCAAACAAGACTTATGCAGAACTTTTGATATGACAGACTTGGGCCTTCTTCACTACTGTCTGGGGATTGAAGTTTGGCAGACTGAGAATAACATCTTTCTCTCTCAGTCCAAGTATGCCAAGAATCTTGTGGACAGGTTCAGAATGCAGGATTGCAAACCAGCCACAACTCCGATGGAACCAGGGCTCAAACTTTCAGCTCAGTCATCTTCTCCTCCTGTGGATGAAACTTTATTCAGACAATTAGTAGGCAGTCTTATTTACCTTACTGCCACCAGACCAGACATCAGTTTTTCAGTGAGCTACATTTCCCGCTTCATGTCCGCTCCTAAAGCTGATCATTGGATAGCAGCAAAGCGAGTGCTAAGATATGTGCGTGGCACTTCTGATTATGGACTTCTATACACTCGCAGTTCCGATCCTATACTTAGTGGTTACACAGATTCTGACTGGGCCGGTTCGGTTGATGATCGTAAATCTACAGCTGGGTATGTGTTTAATCTTGGATCTGGTGCTGTCACCTGGACTAGTAAGAAGCAGCAAGCCGTGGCTCTCTCCTCCACCGAAGCAGAATATCGAGGAGCAGTTAAGGCTTCCTGTGAGGCAGTTTGGCTTCGACGTATGCTTGCAGACATGCATGCTTCCCAGACTGGTCCTACTTCCTTGTTTTGTGATAATCAGGGAGTGCTCAAACTTGCCAAAAATCCTGTCTTTCATGAACAAACAAAACATGTGGAAACTCATTGCCACTACATTCGCCAGCTTGTTGAAGACGGATTCGTTCGGCTGAAGTATGTTCCCACCACAAAGCAGCCCGCAGACATATTCACCAAGCCTCTTGGTCCTGCTAAATTTGAACAATTCAGGAGATCTATTGGTGTTGTAAATAGATTGAGCATTAAGGGAGGGTATTAGAATATTCCTAATATTAGTTTAATGCTCATTGTTGCTATTTTCTTTTCTTTAGCAGTTTCTTAGATGAAACTGAATCTCATATAGAAACTTGATGTTTCTATCTTTGTAAAATATCTCTATATTATTATTGAGTATTCAGCTCAATCAATTCATTGAATTCTTTTGGAAATCCATATGCGTGTTTCGCACTGTTTTAAACACTATTCTGACACTTGATGAGCTCTTGGGAAAGTGTATCCAAGAGGAGGTCAGAATGATCTCGAGAGGGAGAATTTCACATCATGAAGAAGAACCTACTGCTGTTACAACCTATGACAAGGGAAAGAAAGGTGATAAAAATAAATCTGCTTTCAAATCAAATAAAGGGAATCTAGACATGTGAAAATTTAGATGCTTTAACTGTCAAAAGCATGGTCACTTTGCTCGTGACTGTAAAGAAAGAAGAAGAACACCTAGATTCAAAAACAAATCTGATTATAGAAAAGAGTCTTCTGAAAATCAAAGTAAAGGGCATCCTAAGAAAACAAGAAATCCAAGATATAGAAATAATGCAGTAGAAACTCTATGAGAATATTTCTCTTCTGTGATTTCTACTGAAAGACTTTTCTTAATTCATTATGGATCACATAAGCCTAAATACAAAAAGAATATTTTATTGTTTATTCTCATTCCAATTTGTCTTTAGCAGATTCATTTGATAGCTAGTTAGTTGATAGTGGTGCTTCCAAACATTTCACTGGTTACAAAGGAACACTCTACAATCTTATTGAGAGGGAAACTAATTTAAATGTTATCCTTGGAGATAATTCTACTCACCAAGCTAAAGGTTATGGTTTAATTTCATTTTAGTTAGATGATGACATCTATTTTTCTGCAAGAAGTTTTGTATGTACCTAGTTTGAAAAAGAATTTTGTATCCATATCTGCTCTAGAAGATAAAAGAATGAAAGTTGCTTTTATTAATGGAAAGGTTCTAACCTGATCTTTGAACACAAGTATGAGAGAAGCTTTTATTCTTGGCTCAAGATGTGAAAGACTTTACAAAGTCAATGGTAAACCCATTCATGCATTGGTCCATGATATTGATTTTCAGTGTGAGCTATGGCACAAAAGATTTTCTTACCTACACTACAAACTTACAAAGCCTTGCCTCATGTAAGGAAGATGATTTCTGAAATGCTTGCAATCAAAATGGATCATAAAGGATTTTGCGCAAGATGGGAAACTGGAAAGCATATAAAGGGACCATTCCTTTCAAGTAAAACAAAATCTAGTCAGGTACTTCAGCTGATACTAAGATTTGCCTTGCAGAAAACCCTTTGTTTCATGACAAGTCCCAGCATATTGAGATCAAGTAATTACTATATCCGGGATATGGAGTAGTGAGGCTCCATCACTTCTCCACTGATGATCAGATCGCTGACATTCTTACCAAGCCTTTACTGAAAGGAAAGTTCTTGGTTTTTAGAGAGCAACTTGGACTTATGGACATGACCCTTCCAGGAAGTGGTCACAGCTGATTGAGAACACTGAGCTACCTTTGCCCCCTATCAGAGCTCACAAGATTAGGGAATGATGTTGGAAAGCTCTTGAGGATGAGGGACCTCTTGTGTAGTGTGTGCCACAAGAGTAGGCCTCAATATGCATTTGACCCATAGTCTGGGACATGGGAAGAGCCACCTATCTGGCCAGTAGTTGTAGTGATACTTGTCTAGGATGCAGGTGTTTCACCACTCGACATTTGGTTGTGTTTGATTCTCGTCTGTGTGACTTGTTTGAGTCTTGTCTATGTGATGCTTGCGTTCTATCACTTAATTTTTTGAGTTGAAAATTGGTTGAGTGTAATCCTTGTTTATGTGACATGTGATGATCCTTTCCTTTCCAAATTTGTGTAAAGTGGATGATTCTTTTTTAGATTGCGACTTCATTGTTATAGATGTTATAGAGTAGAGTTGAACTAAGATGAATGAAAGAGATCAGAGGAAGCAGAGATCTTTGATGCAGGAAGAAATTCCTCCCTAGTTGAGAGGGAGTATTAAAATTTGACAGCTCAGGGAAGAATTTCTGCTAGAAGAAATCATATCATTCAGTTTTGTTTGAACCACCTATAATAAAATTTCATTTCTAACAATTCTAATATGACTTTCTAAAAATAGTAAGTCACATCTCAATTTGGAAGTGACTTTCCAAAAATAGAAATTCATGTTTAAATGATCAAGGATGATATTGACCTGTGGAATCCATTTTAAAATCAATACAATCATGATTATACAAGTCAAGAATTATTACTTTTATCCGTACTAGTATTATTATTATGATACTATTATGTATCTCAAGACATGTGTACCTCTCTCTCTATTCCTTGGATGAGTTA
This sequence comes from Pinus taeda, assembly GCA_000404065.3. Lineage (NCBI taxonomy): Eukaryota > Viridiplantae > Streptophyta > Pinopsida > Pinales > Pinaceae > Pinus > Pinus taeda. The sequence goes on from APFE031439915.1 coordinate 81,556, forward strand.
CATTTCTTCTCAAGTAACTCCTCCCTCATGGAATTTGATTCTCCTATTATTGGCTCAAGGCATGAATTCATTTTGTAACTCCTCTCCTTTCTCATCTATTTAAGCAAGAGCAAGTGAGAGTTGATTTAACATGTTCATTGTGAAGGAGGGCTAGTGTTGAGTGTGTGCAAGAGAAGTGTGAGAGCAAGTGAAGAGTAAGAGCAAGGGAAGAGCTGGAACAAGTGTGAAGGATAAGATTTGATCAAGAGAAGGAGGCAATCTTCAAGCAAAGAGCAAGAACACTTTAGTTGCAAGTTGATCAAACATTGGTGATTTTATTCATTCTCTCTCTCTCTCTTTGTACTCTGCTGAACAATTGAAGAAATCTAATAGAAGAAGGATCATTTGAGTTTTCCCCTTGTGGATTTTGCCCTGGTCATTGGACCTAACTCTTAGTGTCTCGTATTTGTGCTTGAGTGTCTTCATATGATCCTTAAGTTTATGTTCTATCTACAATTTCTAATCTGAAAAGTTGTGAAGAATAAATCTACATTCTAAGTAATTGTAACAACACAGAACATTCAATTGTCTACAAAGTACATTTAGTGTTTTGCAAAGTACATTTAGTTTTTTGCAAAGTGTATTCAACTTTTTGCAAATTACATTCAGTTTTTTGCAAAGTACATTCAACTTTCTGCTAAGTACATTCAGTTCCATTCAGTTTTTTTGCAAAGTACATTCAATTTTTTGCAAGTACATTCATTTTTTTGCATAGAACTTTCAAGTTTCTGCAAAGAATTTTTTAAATTTCTGTATAGAACTTTAATATTTTTACAGTAAATATAGGATCATACTCAAATTTCCTTGGAACAACAATGTGCCAGAGAGAAGCTTGCATTCATAGAAGTATAGTGCATACGCATCAAGACATATATGTATAATTTCACGATAGGAAGCTTGCATAGGAGGGTTTTAATGTCATAGAACTTCACAAAAAAGAACTTCGGTCTCATAGTGACTTGCATAATTTATGCCTTGATTCTTCCATGGAACTTCAAACTTTCACAAAACAAAATTTCTCCTTTGATCTTCGAACTCGCATAGAATTATGATCTTGCTTATAGCACCGAATCATAAAATTATATCGTATCACAGGAGCTCACCATTCGGTCTTGTTAAAATTAGCAACTAGGGCCAAATTCTACTTTGAAGAACTCATTTGATGGAGATAATGATTGCATTGAATTCCTTTTTTCGAGAGGACCAAAATTGATCTCAAGAACATCATATTTGGATAAGCAGAAATGTGTTTTTGAATTTATGCCCACTCATGTGTAACTTGTCAAGGTCAGTGACATCATCATGTAGGTTCATGAAACCCAAGAGACATGTCACCTCACCCTCAACGACTTGTATAAATACAAGTGACCCTCTCACCTCATTTGGCATCATCACCACTCACACATTCTTCTCTCCCCTCCTCTCATTTTTCGCACAACTATTAGGCAATGCTTTTCTCTCACAAGTGTGGCAAGGAGGACAAATTTTCTGGGCAGATTGCATGGCTGAGATTTCAGAGCTGTTGCAGGGTTTGACCAACGTTGACCAAGTATTGTGTGCTAAGTTTGATTGTGATTTTGGACGGTTTGACTCTATTTGATCAGGCTGCATTGATTGGCACAAAAAATCGAGATTTTTGAGTTGTTTGACCTGCGTTGACCAAGTTTGATCACAGATTTTGTGATTGTTTTGGGCTGACTTTGACAACTGTTAGAGGTTGAGTTTGAATGCCTTTGACCAAGCTTCAATGGGGAAGTTTTGCTGCTGTGTTGACCATCTTTGACTTTCTGGTTAGGGTTGAATTTTGTTGTAGTTGATTGCAGATTTGACATGGTTGTTTTGACTTTGATTTGGCAAGTCAACTTTGACTTTTTGTACTCTTTCTGTGATGAAAATTTGATATAATAATAGGAAGAATTGATCAAAGGGTTTTCCCCACACTGGGGTTTTCCTTGGCATCTGCCAAATTTGGTGTCCTCTTGTCTTGACTTGTCCTCTGCATTTTGTTATTTCATGTTCTATCTACAGTGACTATCAATGTGATTGCTATTGAAAACTAAATTGGAAATTGTTATTGGGCTGCTAAAGGACATTGAAATAATTGTGCTAAGCATAGAACATACCACTGTTAACTATAATTAACATGACATCAAAGCTCAGGTGAAGACAAAGCCCAAGTAAGAGAGAGACATGCATTCACTAAGGGAGATTTGTTAAACAAGATTATTGGACTAACCTCAATGGCTATTACATTTTACTTCAAATACAAGGATAAGCTCAAGGACAAATTCGATTATCATGCATGGAAGATGACTTTGGACTTGACTTTGGAAGAGCATGATGCCGTGGACTATGTGCAGGGAAGAGTGGTGGAGCCTCCTTCAAATGCACTGGCTGCTACAAAGTTGAAGTATAAGAAAGGTGAGGTCAAAAGTAAGAGAATTATCATAGACCATATTAAAAAGCATTTGGTTGTCTATATTTCTGATTTGGGAACATCTAAGGAGATGTATGATAAGCTAGTTGGGATGTTCAAAGTAAACAATGCAAATCAAATCCTCTTTCTCAAGAACAAGTTGTGAAGGACATCAATATGGATAAAGAAGAGTCTATCTAATCCTACTTTATGAGAATAACACAACTCAAGAATGACATACTATCTATTGGAGAAGTTGTTGCCGACAGGGAGCTCACTCTCATTGCACTTGGAGGTCTTTCAAGGGCATGGGATGTGTTAAACACCACCATTCTCAACAATGACATGATGACTTCTCATGCAAAGCATGGATCTATTTATTGAAGAAGAAGGATGAAAGGGTTCTGTTCTTTCATAGCATTGGTGGAAAACCAAATAGGGAAGAAATCAAGATATTGAGCACTGATAATGGAATCGAATATGAATCAAATGAATTCAATCACTTTTGCAGAGAGGTTGGCATTAAGAGGGATACAACTGTTCCATACACTCCTAAGCAAAATAGAGTTGTTGAAATGATCAATTGAACAATCATGGAAGCCACTCGTGCCATGCTCCATGATCAAGGCCTACCGAAGTTCTTATGGGCAGAAGATGCCAAATTTGCCGTGTATATTCAAAATAGGAGTGCACATCAAGCATTGGATTCCAAGACACTCAAAGAAGTTTTCACTGGTAAGAAACTTGATGTTTCTCATTTTAGAATATTTGGTTGTCCTGTGTATTTTCATGTGCCTAAAGAGAAAAGAAACAAGTTGGAAGCATTTGGGAAGAAAGGTATATTTGTTGGCTATAGTGAAAATTCAAAGGCATATAGAATCTATGTGCCTGGTCAAAGAGAAGTGGAAGTAAGCCATGATGTCACCTTCGATGAAGATGCTGCCCTTGGGAAAGCCAAAGATCTCCCTATCCCAAGGAAGGATAGTGATGATGCTGTGGAAAAACAGGATGAACCTCTGACAGATGAGCCTATGCTTGATGTTGAAGGGGTGATGGATTCATTGATCTACCTCTTGGTGATCCCTCTACCTCAAAGAAAAGACCATTGTGGCTTAAAGATAATCTCGAAGATTGTGAAAAACATACTGCTCCAAGAGGGACATTTCGCGAAAGAAAGAAGCTGAAAAGGTATTAAGGGTACTTAGTTGCTATGAGTACTATTGTTTAAACTGAGCAATGCATGTTCAAAGAAGTTGTAAAGCACTAAGTTTGGAAGGATGCGATGAATGAGGAATATGAATCTATCATTAAGAATGATGTCTAAGAAGTAGTGCCTAGACCCAAAGATAAGTCCGTAGTCACCTCAAAATGGCTATACAAAATTAAACAAGGAGCTAATGGGAGTGCTGAGAAATATAAGGGCAGGTTTGTTGCTTGAAGCTTCTCTAAAACATGAGTGGATTATGATGAGCTATATGCACCGGTTGCCCTATATACCACTATCCGATCTATTATTGCTCTCGTTGCCTCTCAAGGATGGAGCCTACATCAAATGGACGTTAAGACTGCTTTCTTGCATGGCTCGCTTAAGGAGGAAGTCTACTTGGAACAACCTCAGGGGTTCGAAGTACAAGATCGAAGGACACATGTATGCAAGTTGAAGAAATCCCTCAATGGGTTGAAGCAATCCCCTATGGCTTGGTATGAGAGGATTGATAGCCATCTTTTGAAGCTGGGATTTACGAGGAGTGATGTTGAAAAGTAAATGCCACTCATTTTGGTCCTTTATGTAGATGATCTCTTTCTGACACGTGCAAACCCTCTCATTTTATCAAAGCAAGAGGGAGTTGGATTATGAGTTCGACATGAAGGACCTAGGACTGATGCACCACTTCCTAGGCTTGGAGGTCTGGCAAAAGCCAGGGGAGATTTTCTTTTCTCAAGGAAAATACATTGTGAAGCTGCTCGAGAGATCTGGGATGGTGGATTGCAAGTCTGTGTATACTCCGATGGAACTCAACTTCAAGACGCTATGTGGAAGCGCTGCTGTGCCCTAATTAGCATACCCTTTTGAATATAGACAACTTTTGGGGGCCCTAATGTTCTTGGTAAACTCCTGCCCGGACATATGCTTGGCTGTGAATACGTTGAGTCAATCTATGGTTGAGCCTTATCACATGCTAAGAATCTCTTGAGATCTCCGTGGCACAATCAACTATGGATCGAGAAACACTGCTGGGAATTTGAGGCTACATGGATATACTAATGCTGACTGGGTTGACAGTGTGGTGGATCAAAAGAGCACATTTGTATGTTGCTTCTCATTAGGGTTTTCTTCGATTTCTTGGATGAGCAGGAAGCAAAAATCGGTTGCTCTAAGCATTGCGGAGGTCAAATACATTGCAGCTAGTATGGCCTGTTGTGAGGCTGTTTGGTTGAGGAAGCTCATTAGTGAGCTATTTGAGCACGTGTTCGATACCACTGTTATCTTTTGCAACAACTAAAGTGGGATTCACCTTTCACAAAATCTCATGTTCCATGACCGCTCCAAGCACATTGATATCAAGTACCACTTTATCCGGGATATGGTACATCAGGGAGCAATAAGGCTCCAACACATTAGGATTGATGAGCATGTTGCAATTACGAAGCCTTTGGGGAAGGTCAAATTTTTAACCTTCCAAGAGAGACTTGGAGTCATGGAAAGACCCTCCCATGAGGGTTCCACTTGAGTTGGACATTGAGCTCTAGGAGCTCCTAGGGGCTTGGGGTACTTCTTGGAGCTATGAGCGACAATAGGGTGAGTGGTTCACCTTCCCCTCTTGGTGTGCTGTATACAAGGTGAGTGGTTCACCTTGCCTTTGATACCCCATGATGATTGACATGTGCGTAGGGTGAGTGGTTTTCCTTCCCATATGATTGATATATGCATAGGATGAGTGGTTCACCTTCTCCATCCTACCCATGTAGTCCGAGACTGATGGGTAGTACCTCTCATTTGGCCAATGAGTTGGGAAAAGTGGTTAGGGACCATAGCACTACAGATGGACGCATCGTGTTTTGCCGTACTCCCTATGTCTAGGATGCATGGTGTTCATCAACTTGATCTGGGGTGGTCAAGTCTGATTGAGATTCTACTTCTGGATTGACTTTTGTCAGTGGGGAGTGGTAAGGTCTTGTGACTCACTCTCGATCGATTCTTCTTCATTATCTATATCAGTGTTCAACAGAGCAGAGATGAGACTCAAAGATGGTATTTAACGATAGGATGGCATGATGTTCGATGCTGATGGATGGATTGGCAGGTGGAATTCTCCTTAGTTGAGAGGGAGTGTTAAAATTGCCAACTAGGGCCAAATTCCACTTCGGACAACTCATTTGATGGAGATGATGATTGCATTGAATTCCTCTTTTTGAGAGGACCAAAATTGATCTAAAGATCATCAAATTTGGACAAGCACAAATGTGTTTTTGAATTTATGCCCACACATGTGCAAATTGTCAAGGTCTGCCACATCATCATGTAGGCTCATGAAGCCCAAGAGACATGTCACTTCACTCTCAATGAATTGTATAAATATAAGTGATCTCTCACCTCATTTGGCATCATCACCACTCACACATTCTTCTCTCTCCTCTCATTGGTTTGTATAGCTACTGGGCAGAAATTTTCTCTCACGTGTGGCAAGGAGGACAAATTTTTTGGGCAGATTGCAGAGCCAAAATTTCAAAGCTATTGCAGGGTTTGGCCAACATTGAGCAAGGACTGTTTGACCAAGTTTGACTGCGATTTTGAGGGTTTGACTTTGTTTGACCAAGCCGGATTGGTTGGCACAAAAAACCGAGATTGTTTGGGTTGTTTGACCTGCGTTGGCCGTAGGCCAATTTCACTGCAGGATTGACTTCAGGTTGACCAAGTTTGATCACACCAAGTTTGATCACAGATTTTGTGACTGTTTTGGGCTTTCTTTGACCACTGTTGGAGGCCGAGTTTCACTGCCTTTGACCGAGCTTCAAAGGGGAAGTTTTGCTGCTGTGTTGACCATCTTTGAGTTTCTGGGTAGGGCTGAATTTGATTGCACTTGACTACAGATTTGACAGGGCTGTTTTAACTTTGATTTTGCAAGTCAATTTTGACTTTTTGTACTCTGTTTGTCTGCTGAACATTTAATATAATAATAAGAAGAATTGATCAAAGGGTTTCCCCACATTGGGGTTTTTCCTTAGCATCTGCCAAATCTGGTGTCCTCTTGTCTTGGCTTGTTTCTTACATTTTGTTATTAAATGTTCTATCTACAGTTACTGTCAATTTGATTAATGGTTAATGTGATTGCTATTGAAAACTAAATTGGAAATTGTTATAGGATTTCCAATAAGTTTTGTAATAGGAAACTTGTAATATCCTCTGACTATTATCAGAGGACTAAATATCCTCTGGCTATTGGAAATTGTTATTGGGCTAGGACTAAATATCCTCTGGCTATTATGTGTTATATGATAAAGGACTAAATATCCTCTGCGGCCTCCACTCTAAGGCATGTTGCATGTATTGCAAGTTTTGTATGAATGCATATTTCTCTTCTCCAAGAGTCCTGAGGAGTTATACGAGCCTTAAATTCAAGTAGACCTATTAATTTTAGTTAACAAAAGTATGTTTTATGCTTAGCACAATTACTTCAATGTCTTATAGTACGAGTTAATTTGGGAAAGGACGCGCTAAGAGAGCCTTAACTTCTAAATTAAGGCAAGACGAGTTACAAGAGCTTGATAGCCTTAGTTAACTCTTCGGCCAATAGTTAAATTTCCTAAAATAAAGACTTGCCAGATTTAGCCTATTTGAAAAGCTTAAAAGGAGGATCAAGGCACATTGTTATTCATTGTCTTGTGAGCATGAGTTGGTGAGACAAGGCAGTAGAGAACACAAATTCATGTTTGTGTGTGTGAGTTTGTGAGAGGATCAACGTACCAAGAGAGGCTTGTGCGCAGATTTATAGGAGAATTTTCCTTGGGATTTGTGCAAGGATATAGGGAAGCAGGGATCGGAGTCTTGCAGGTGTTTCAACTTAGTTCAAGCAGAGAAAACCAAATTGGTTTCTATTGAAGCAAGTTGTATTGTAAGAGCTCTGTTGCTCATTTTTTTCTATCAATAAAATTGTCAAACAAGCAGTGGGTTTTCCCAGTTGGGTTCCTTGGAAAATATTGTGTTTTTGTCATTGTGTGACTGTGTTTATTTTTGTTCCTATTCCACTGCAAACAAGTAGAGAAATTCTTTGTCTTAATGAAAAGAAACTAGTTTTCAGATTGTTCATTAGAGCAGTTGCAAAATTTCATGGATTTTCTATAATCTCATCAATATGTAACAGACAATTGTCCTCTGGTGTCAATCTGCTCTACTCTTTCTTGTATAGAGCAAAATCCAATATACCTAACTTATAATATTTTTATGAGCAATAGTTATATTGGTGTTGGAAACATCCCAATTTTATCACAAAAAATTCAAAATTGTGAGTTTTTGGCATAGCTGCTTTTTGCCGATTTTTACTGATGTTTTTGGCGGTATCTTAATTTTGTCGATGTTTATTGATTTTTACAATTTTTTTGGTTTTGCGGACCCTTGCTGATTTTATCCCGATGCCGATGTTTGCAACATTGAATTATATAGGGTCACGTCCTTTAGAATAGTCATTCTTCCCATGCCCTATAAATGTGCCAATATTCTGTTGTTTTACATGCTTTAGAATAGCCTAGGGCACCCCTACAACTTCATATCATTATTATACTTCCTAGTTCTGTTGACCCATCTTTTTGGTCATTGGTTGGATATTAGTATCATCTTTTCTTATTTTGATTGCATATCACCATCTCTTATATTTTTTGAAAGAAAATCTCATGGGGAAGCCCAAGGGATGCTTCCCAACATTCATGGAAGGCATCCCTAGTAGACTTGTGTGCCTAGCCTAGGGGGTTCAAACCAGGTGTTTGCTGGCATAAAACTAAGCAAAATGGCCAACAACATTGGCAAACATTAGTTGACCTAACCCCTTGGTCTAGCACCACCTATTATATTTTTCACATTTTTTGTATAATTATTTGTCTTTTGGACTATACAGCTTGGCACCTTTACTTATGAATGTCAATGGCGTTTTATGATTGCTGCAAGCTAGGTTGCAAGCAATATTAATGCAAATTTGATTCTCAGCGTGTGGCATATTTTTTTACATTGGTAGCCACTCTTTGATTCCCTCCTTCTGTAAAAATTGGCAACTAGGGCCAAACTCCATATGGGTCACCTTATTTATGGTAGTTGATATTTTTCTTGGATTCCTCACACTGAGAGGTGTAGGATTGATCTAAAGGTCATCCGATTCCAACAAGTATTCATGGACATATGAATTTATTTGTATTATTGACAATTTGTCAAGGTCAGCTAGCAAGCAAAACGATCATTCTCACCCCAACTTAGCCTCAACGTTGCATATAAAAGGAGGAGACCTTGTGGCATCATTACCCCATCTCATCCTCTCATCTCTCTCTTCTCACTTGATTGGATACGTGTAAAGGAGCAACATCTCTCACACGTGTGGTAGGACGAAGTGTTTTCTGATTAGGGCAGCATTGGCCTAGGTTGACCGAAGCTGCAGGGTGACTTTTGGACATCGTTGACCAAGGTTTGACTCTTCTCATTTGCGGATTGGGTTAGGCTGCCTCTCCTAGGCAGGCCGTAGTTCTGGGCAGCAGCTTTGACAACATTTTGACCCCACGTTGACCAGCGTTGATTGTCAGAGAACTGACTGCAGGTTTGACTAGAGTTGACTGAAATTTGACTGGATATTTCGAACTGTTTTGGGTTGTCTTTTCTTGCTGTTGGAGGTCGAGTTGAGTGAGCATTGACGGGGACTGATTAGAGGTCAAATCTGACCTGTTTGACTAGCTTTGACTTTGCTGGTTAGTGTTTTGCAATTGCTGTCATAAAATTACAGAATTGTATATTTGTACTATCTCGCTCTCTCTCTGCTGAATTATTGAAGAATATAAGAAGAATTGATCAAGGGTTTCCCCACATTCGGGTTTGTCCCTGGCTGGTGCCACATCTCGTGTCCTCTTGTCTTTTACTGTTTATGTTTATGTTCTATCTGCATTTTACTATCATGCTAATGTGATTGCTAATCTGGAAATTGATATTGGGCCCATGAGACGCTTGAGGAGTTCCAATTTTCAATCTTAGCAAAGTTTCTGTATCAGCACTTAGTGTAAGCTAGTTGGTTGCCATCCCCACTTTTGAGGCACTGCTCTATCATCAACAAGTTCTTTCTAGCAGGTCTGTAGTGTACTAGTGTTATCAGAGTATTGACATATCATTCTAGACTTTCTCCTATTTAGAATTTGACCTTATTAGTCCTGTACTCACCCTTGAGGACATCATCAAACAATGTCCAACTTCTTTGTTGTCAATGATCTTGCTGGAACATCTCGATTCTCTCCCTTCTTAATGTCCACCTCTATCTATGTACAGACACAAGAGCTTCTCCTTCCCCCACCTCTTCGGGAGCGAATTTTTATATATTTTGATGCATAGATATCAACAAAAGCATGTAGAATGATGAACTAGATATAAAAGGCATAAAAACATAGATTGGACCATATAACATCAATCATCTAGAAATTTTAATCTTCATCAACCACGTCCACAAGTTATATAAAAATTCTAACATGAAAGGAAATGTTATAAATGAAATGAAACGAAACAAATTTCAACTTTCATGAAGCATCATATTCATAATTCATTACCAATATCATATATAGTCATATATAGTTTACAAAAAATATCATGATAAATAGGAAAGAGTCAATAGTTATAAAAACTACTAGAAACTATAAAAGACATTTAAATCTATTATCTATTGCTAATGCTTGGGCCTCTTGCCACGAAAAATGTCTAATTTTTGAGCAAGTCATGGTAGTATTCTAGGATTCTCCTCCTGCATAATCACACGACCACACCCAGAAGGCACATGCCCTCCACATGAGGATGTAGATGGAGGTGGCTCCCACAAAGGAACAATTGTTGGAACTCAAGCACTACTATTGGATGGTGGGGGTGGCATGGATGTTGTTGCTTCGTCATCATCTTTCAAAAGTTCTGCTTCCAATTTGTCTAGACATATAGTTCCATCCTCAAAATTATCGTCCTCTGGGTTGTTGGCCCAAGTTTCATATGATGTATCCTCATAAGGCCAATCACAATAATGACTCAACAAACTCAAGTTGTAGTGCACATAAAGTTTAAACCAAGCTTTTTGTTCGGTTTCCAATGAGTCTGTTTCTTCTCACATTATGGATGAAGCTGTAGGTGCTCCAACACCTCTCTGCAAAAGAAGTATTTAGAACTTGTGAGAGCACTTTTTTTTGCCAATTTTGGCAGAAGTCCCATGGCGCCATATGCTTCCTGTGAAAATTCCACAAACCGGAATCCCTACTGCAGCAACTAATTAAACCTCTCCTATTTGTTAATTACTGAAACAAATTATTCACTGCTTCCTATGACAAATATCGAAGCTAATACACTGCAACCTACACCAATTAAATAATATGCCCAAAACAAGAACATAACAATAGAGAATGATACAACACAAGTGATAGTTGTTTTTGGATAAATGTCCCAGAAAAACCCAATGCAGGAAAACCGATGCAACAACTCTGAGGGTTTTTATTATTATGCGATAGTTTTCTGAATACAACTCTGGATGCCCTCTCGACAATCCAGTTATAGAGAAATAAACTGGCAGAATAAATTTGTGAGATTACCTCACTCTACTCGTCAAGTTACGACTGATTCGATAGCTAAACCAACGTGTCCCCTGTTATTTCTGTGCTGCCCCTGCGTGGGCCTGCGTCAACCTCTAAGGCTGTGTCTGCTCAATTGGGGATCAATTTGCCTTTTGGAGCAGTTTTGAACCCTCTCGGCTTAGAAATGTCAACTCCCTCAGCAAATTCGAACTTCTGCTTGGAGAATTGCGCTACTTCTGTGCGAGCCCTTCTGGCTCAGCGTCAACCCCTCCTGGGTGCTACGCTGCCTCCTTCTGGTGTCTCTCTGCCTCTCTGGTGCGTATCCTAGGCTCTGGAGAAGATACTCCAACCCAACTATCCCTGCCCCTCACTGCACAAGCTCACTATCGATATTCTCTCAACAATTGCTCTGCTTCAGAAATTCCAAATTCTGAACTCACTCTGTGTATCTTCCAAGTGACCCTCAAGCTTCCTTAAATAATCTTCTCGTTGACATTGAATGACCCAAATTAGAAGCTAATCAATGGCTAAGATCATTTCTGCTTGATCTTTGTCTTCTTCTAGAATTTATAGGCACAGTTAGATTAATACCCATTAATTATTTTATTTTCCTAAGTTTAGACTTAGGGTCCCATTAAAAATAAATAATTATTTTAATAAAACTGTCTCCGGGTGGAATTTCCCAAAATGCTTTATGGGTTCTTTGGAATACATGTGCCTAAGTCTCCCTGCAAAATTTGAGACTTAAAGCACATCCGATGCTACCAGAAATCATCACTTCCCACCATGTGAGAGCATCAAATTTGTCTCTATCTTCAATTGCATGCAAAGAATTAAACGAACCAATGCAACTGAAGTCTCTGCCTAGTTCATGACACAGATTAGCACATTCCTCCTTGTCAGTGAGCAACTTGTCTAATGCTTACATATATCCTTTAGATACCTCTGGAGCTGTATGGGGTTTGATCCTAACCTGACCCTCAGGTGTAGGTTGCCCTAACCAAGATGGAGAATAGTATTTTGACATAAGGGTATACACCAAGGCATGTAGTGGAACATTAAGTTTATTCCACCATGCACACACACAATTGTGAATCATTGTATACAAGTTGGGATCATTTTCCTGAACAATATCCTTTATTTGCCCCAACATGCTATCCATTTGCTCATACACCTCCTCAATCACTAGTTTATCTGTATCTGCGAAATGAATCATGCTATAAATGGGCTTGGTGAATTGCAAAACTTCCCTCACACGTGCCCAAAACCGACTATCAAGAGCAGTCGTCTCCACCTGTTCAAAACGTTGCTTGTCAACTGTGGTTGGAGCCTTGTCCTTTAATACCTGCTAGTGTTGACTTGATACCATGCTAGCCAATGTCTCTCTTACCTTCAAAAGGCGCCTGAAGGTGAGGTAATAGCTGGCAAATCTAGTCTTCACAATCTTCAACAACTACAATCTTGAGTGACTACGGAAAAACCCATGGGTATTGCTATGATTTGTAATAAATTTTATCATTTGTTGCCTCTTGTACAAATCACCAATCCATTGTATTGATGGTTTTTGTTCTTAATAATATCATGCATCAAAAGGTTCATTGTTTGAGCCAAACACCCAGACCGAAATATGTTGGGTCAGACCGAAATAGTTTTGAGCCTACAATAAGATGGAGGAATGGGAATGGGAAAGAGAGAAGAGAACATTTTCATTTAGCACTGAACATATAAAAAACACAAATGCTAGATTAGTGTAGATCCTACCTCTTTGGTCTTCAATCCCAAGTTCCAATCTCCCTTGCAAGCTCCTCAAGCTCCCTCAATCTCCCTCCTCAACTCAAGCTCCAAGCCTCCAATTCCAAAAGCCCTCCTATCTTGCTCTCTCACTTTGCAAATGGTGAATAATGGGAGGGGAGGAGGGCCTTTTTTTTTTTTTTTTTTTTCCTCCCCCCCCCCCCTCCTCGTCGGACGCGCGACTTTTTTTTCGCTAAGAATGAAAATTTTAAGGAGGGAAAGTTTTGTAGCATGCTATGTAGAATGAACCACACTATCTTGGTAGTGCCTCTGCCTCATCTCACCTGAATCTGAAGACCTCAACACTTCCATAGGGCTGCTCCCTCTAAAGCTAGACTCCCTGAGTCTCTTCGAGTCTACACGATCTCCATTGGCCCAGCCTGCTACTAATCTCGTGTCCTACAAGGCCACTTCAAGTTGCTGTCAAACATGAGCCATCATCATTGCAAACTAGTCTTGCAAGCACGCATCCTCCTGGATCAAACACAACACGTGCACATCCCCCTAGTCTTGGATATGAAACATCATGATCTAATGAAGAAGCTAGCTTGCCAATCTATAGTCCATCACATGAGGCAATCTCGATCATATTAATCTCGTCCATGTCAAAGCAATCCTCGAGTTGTCCCAACTATCCATGGCAAGTCAAACAAAGTCCATGATCAACATTCTGCCCTACAACAAACTATTGTTCAGCAGGTTCACTACCAATCCACCAAAAGTCCCAGCCAAGCTAGTCAAGACCACATCTCCATGCCTTCAACTGAACCCTCTGCTCCATGATCTAGGCCATGCCAACTCCCTCTGAGCTGCTTCACTGTGTACACTCCGATTCACTGGCCCTTCAAAGTAGCTCTGAAACCATGTTGTTTTTCCACGATGCTGGAGTCTAAGTTAGAATCTTACAATCACTGAAGCTACCAAACCAAGTATCACAACAAACTACTTTGCATAACGGAACAATAAACAACAGTAAATCTACTAGTGCACAATGGTCTTGGGCTCTCGTACCAGGGATAATGGCCCTCATACATCCACTGATACAAAGTCTACAACTTGGACTTGCTGTCAACAACTATGACAACCAAACTGCCTGAACAAGATATGTTGACCATCTCGTTGATGTAGAGCGCTCTCTTAGCTCCCCTCGGTCGTACCCTGAACACACCTGCCCGGTCCTTAGCCTTCCAATCTACAGCTACTCTAATCTGCGTCTACCAATGAACCAACTCCATTATGTCACTGAACACGCCTCCAAGTGCTCTCTAGTTGATCGTTAGTCCTTCAATGTATCAACACATCGAGACTCCTGTCGAGTTGTTCACAACTCTCAACTACCCACTTCTGCTCCTTAGCTCCTTTGGGACTTCTTGCCTAACTAGCTGCTCCTTAGTCCTTCAAGGACACAAATTCTTAGGGACTTTCTTCCCACTAGTGTCTTCTTGTGCTACTCGGTGAAGACGATAGTTTTAAAAACCAGAACCGGTGATCAGATTGGTTCACCTAATAAACCGGGTTTCAAATCGGAACCAGTCAAACTGGGACTGGTCAGATTTCAATGAACCAGTCTTTAAAAAATACATGAAATAATTAGTTTTTAATAAAAAACTATTTCTAAGATTTAAAACCATGATTGTAAACCAATAGAGACCAAATATGCAAGGTTTGCTAATCTATATACCATGTAAAGGTGAATATATCAAAATGGCATCGAGTGCAATACATATCAACAACCAAATACATAATCAATGAGGCTCTAAATGGCCTCAAGAGTCTGAAAACAATGCTCTAAGCTATGGGGCCACTGACCTACTACAAGTGTACATATCAGTGATCAACAACATGATCACTCCTCACCATGATCAAACTCATCACACTACTAGACAAGAGATCATAAACATGAGCTACATAAATAATATGGCTCAGAGTTTGAGGACTCCTAAAACTCCTCTACAACTTTAGTAGTAGTAGTAGTAGCAACAAGAAACATCAAAACTACAAATCACTGATCAACATGGTCACTCATGAAACTCCTCTTTGATTCCACGCTACTAGAAATGGGATCATCAACAAGAGATACATAAACATCATCTGGCTCAAAGTCTTCAGACTTGGATTGCTCAACCTTATAACATGATAGAAATTGAAAAGGTTTAACATACTTAACCAATGATTTTGGTTTGAGTGAAGGGTTCATCTCCTCAACCTTATAATGTGGTAGAAAAAGATTAGCATGCCTAACCAGTGGTTTTCCTTTGAGTGAAGGGTACATTCTTGTTAAGGCCATGGTAGATGAGTTCAACAACCAATACCACCAACATCAACAAAGTTCAACAATCTATGCCACCGACATCAAGTTCCTTAAAGGGCTTCATGCTCTTGATCAAATGCCAATCTCATACAATGATGAAAATGAAAAATAAAGGAAATGTCACTTTTACTTTAAGAATTTAAAATTACCATTAATTACCAACATTGCTAGGGTTGAGATGTGTCAGGAAAATGAGAGGGTAAGCATGCTTTTCTTGGAGGGACTATTTTTGGAGGAGAACAACCCCAAATTTCCCTCAAAACAACTTCATAATTGACAAAACTGCATTCTGTAGGGTTTATAGCTGCCCTGGAGATAAACTGGTTGGTTTATGATGGAACTGGCCGGTTTGACCATCAACCGGTTGGTTCAGTCATAAACTGACCTGTTCAGTCATAAATCGGCTGGTTTGGTCCTTTTTTTGAAATTTGGGCAAGATGGACCCTTTAAAATGAGTTTTTTGGCCGGTTTGACCTAGTCGCCCAATGAACTGGCTGGTTTCCTGTTCAAGTTGGCCGATTTTTAAAACTATGATAAAGACACACTTAGGGCACGAAGGGCTACCACTTATCACTGTCAAGCGCCGTTCTCCAACAATGAACTTGGGCTGATGTGATTTGCTCCCCTGACCTCCTTTCTTCATCCTTCAAGAATCAGTCCCGATCTCACTTAATTCTGCCTCTTCTAGCAGCTCATTTGTCCTTCAATGACCTGCACTTAGGGCATGGAGCAAGCCACTAAAACTCTCCCAAACAACTGTTTTTTTTGCTGGTCCACCTCTGCCCTAATCTAGGACAACATCCACTAGCAATGAAACAACTTGAGAATACCAATCACATTCCTCAAATACTCGGCCTTCTGTGTCCTTGAATTTGCCCAACAATCATGAGAATTTGACCTAAATGACTCCTCTTCTTCGCTGAAGCTCCAAGGTCTGCTGCCCCATTTCACTAGTATTCTCCTTATGTTCATTAGACTTGGATGTTCTGCACAGTCATATGAAACTACTGTTCTAGCTCCTTTAGAGCAACCCTCCAACCTAGCAATCCTCCTCCATAGACCAACACCCTTGAAGCCCTTTCTTTGCCTTGTATCTGAATAACAATTCTTTGGTTAGGGCTTCTAAACTGCCCTAACTAGGACTGATAAACCTCCTCAAAATAGGGTTTATCCCTCTCCAAACATCTGCGTTGGTCTCCTATCCTATGCAACCTACCCTATTCAACCTACCCTGCATTAACAACCTGAGCTCACGACCTCCAACAAGAGGGATCTCGGCCCCTTCTTCAATAGCTGTTACAAAACTCGACTGCCTGCATTAGGACAAACCTCTGCGACACATTATTTTACAGAGATACTTACCCAAATATGCCCAGATTTATGCTCATGTGCTTGGCTCCTACTCTATCTAGCAGGCTCTAGAAAACTTGGCTGCCCTTCCTCCTTTTCCCTGTGCCAAAGCAGACCTAAACCAAAGACGCACAACACGTTCTTCCTTAGCTTCTGATTTTCTCGACTTCCTGAGGCATGCAAAGTCTTTCTTGAGGAGATACTGCTCTTGTTGGATGCTCAAATGATCCTCCACGTCCTTTTTATATGTCTCCATGTGGTGTCATCAAACCTACCAGCAACATATAAAAATTCATTTCTCCATTTTTAGACCTTGGATTTCGATGATTTTCACTGCCCCTAGTTCCTCTAAAGGCCCTTATCATCTCCATCAGTCAAACCAATCATAGTCAACTTAGTTTTGACGCAACTCCTTTGGGTGCAAAACTCCGACGCTTGGGTTCTTAGCCTACAAGTGCCCTTGTGATGCCAATTCCTCCAAACCCACTTTTCTAGGGTTTGGAGTACCTCCCAAACTACAAATCTCAACTTCAAACACATAGTTCACATTATCCAAAGCATTGCAAGAAGTTCAGAAGTGTTCTTAAACCTTTTCATTACACAAGTTCTTGCCCAGATCAAAATAAAAATTGACATACGACCTTATCATCATTCTGCTAGAGCAAGGGAAAAAACTCTTAACAAATAATAACACAGCAGAACAAAGAAACAAACCCCAAAACATAATTAAACATCTTTATTGTGCATTTTCTTAACTACAGGTTGTTGTAATTGGGACACCATTGGGTCAATCATGCTAGCTACCATTGCTTGTTTGACGAGAATAGTCGCACTGGTTTAGAGGCATAGCATAGAGATGATACTCAGGAGCTCGATCCACAACTACACAACCTTACACTATTAGACAATGTCCCGGACAAGGGCTTCCAGATCATTTAGATCTTTATTGCACCATACACAATGGCGACTTCAATTGCTTTCCTCAAAGTAGAGATCATTACACGGACCACTTTCAGCATACGACTGATCACTCCACGATGCTACACATGCATTTAAGCAACAAATTATGTGTACACCATAACCAACAGTCCATATCTTGCATGCGATTGTTTTGATCAGACACTCAACTTTTGATACTTTTGATTTTCTCTGAACAGATTATCGTACTTAGGATTTTATTCCCCCAGAAGGCTCTCTCCCTTTCATACCCGATCCACCGAATCGATCTTTATCCTTTGATGAATGCCCATGGTTTGATCGGTCACGCCTTTACCAATGTGCAGATGTAGGTAATGACAATTGATTTGCATCACTAGATTTTTCCATGCATAGTGTCCCTTTCATTGACAAGCGAGTTGTTCACATCATCACATTGTGTTATGGGAATGCACTCTTCCATGCACACAGTCCA
The DNA here is from genome assembly GCA_000404065.3 of Pinus taeda. Classification (NCBI taxonomy): domain Eukaryota; kingdom Viridiplantae; phylum Streptophyta; class Pinopsida; order Pinales; family Pinaceae; genus Pinus; species Pinus taeda. The sequence goes on from APFE031439915.1 coordinate 99,661, forward strand.
CATTTTTTTTAAAATCAGTTCCTAACACTTCACAATTTCAGCAAAATGCACTAGATCTGCACACATGATCATCTCGGATAATATCAATGCCACAACTCGTCCAATCACACTTTCTGTACGTTCTAAATCACGTTCTGCATATTCACCAGATCAATGCATTGGTGAAATGATTGGGCTGTCACATTCTCTACTCCTGTTGGTGCATACATTTGGTTTCCACTTAGATCAGCATAACGATTTGATCTAATAAATAAGGAACAATTTGACCCAAGAGAAACTTGACCAATTTTGATCCCAATAGCAACTATGCAATCTCCGACAAAATAATATTGGCTTCAACACTTTGAGAAATAGCTGCAAACACCTTGAAACCGAATTTCAAAATTGACCCACAAACTTAGCTCAGAATTGATCTCCAATAAAAACCCTCAGGTTGGCAGGAAAACCAGCGCTGATACCATCCCAGAAATAATTTTGATTTTAATTTCGGGAAAATTTCTTTAAAAACTATGTCGAAAATTTCTTCAATTGGAAACCATCCAATTTGTAGAATTTATGCCACAAAATTAAATAACTTTTATGACATAATAAACCTAGAAAATGCTGCAACTCAAATAGACAAGAAATACATGCAGGGAATCTCAGCTTTATTTATGTTAGTAAAAATTGATTTTACAAATCATTGGAGGATAGCTAAGATGGGATGCTCCAAACTGAGTGTGGCCTCAGGATATATCTGTTGTAACACTGATCTGGTGTCCCAAAATTGTACTGCAACCAATAAGCGCTCCTGTGAATTCTAGATGAATTCACCAAGGGATGAGATAGGTTTTCGTTTGATCTCACTGAATCACCCAAGGGTTTCTGTCCCGAGACTACTGAAGCTGAGAACTTGGTTCTCTAAACCTCATCAATTAGAAAATGCAACAATCCAAGATGTCCCGAATGATTTCTTCCTCCTCCTTTTAAAGGCCCAATAGATAGATCTCCAATCTCCTAGAAGTATTTTATTTTATTATTATTCTAGAAGCTCATCCTTGACTTCATCTTAAGTGACTTTTTAATTTATTTCTATTTTACTTAAGTCACTTTTGGTCTTTTCCCCCTAATTAATCTTTTCCTTTCTCTTTTATTTAATTAAGTGACTAATTGAAGTCACTTTTAATTTGGGAAAATGGTAAATTGCACACCATACTTCCTTTGGCCATTGGAAGTCACTTCTTAGCATCTCATCCTGTAGATCTCATTCCAATTTAAACGAGCTATTAATTAAGATGTTCCATCAAATATTCCTCCTGAAATGCTGCCTTATGCATAATTAATTAAGTTATGCTCAATAATAACCCCGTTTTACGGAAATTATCAAAATGCAAAGGAACCAAAAACACGTTGTGCGGAATTGATCCAGATGATGGAATATGCCAAGCGGATGTTGCTGGACTCCATAAAACTCCTCGAAACTCCTCCGGGACCCCTGATGACGTAATCACGCTCTTGTGCGTTGGCCATCACGTACCATGGAAATACATCCTAGCTGTACTATAGAGGAAACTGAAAATGGGGACATCACCCTCTGCTATCAGACTCCGGTATTCTTGACATCATCGACCACCAGCTTTGGACTTATTCACTTAGTCTCCTACATTGCTGGGGGCCTTTGATCGGGTTATATACATTCTTTTGGGGCTGTCTTATTGTTGTATCCTTATTTACTTCATTTTATACTAGTTTCAGCTTTGGCATTTTCTAGGAGTTGCATTTGCACTCCCACATTGTACTCGTATTGGATGTATCCTTCAGTCCGTCCCATTGACCTACTTTTGTGGTCATTTGTCTAACATTGATAAAATCATCTTATCTTATCTAAAGTTTCAGCATTGTTGGATTTGCAGATCTTATGTCTTTGGTGGTGTGCGGACATTATTTCTGTAAGACATAAAAAGAGGGATATACCTAGAATGCCTCTTGGGGTAGAATATAATTAACATTTATTATCTGCAGTGTGCTGACTTTTTTAATGTTTTGTTTGTCTTAAAGCTTGCTTTGTAGGATTAGATAAGGATTTTGGGAGAACTGTGATTTTCCCTGGTTTTATGTTTTATTTTTTTGTAAGTTAGCTACTCAGTTATTGAATATACACATAAGAAAATACAGTCATGTTTGGCTGTGGGCTGTACCCAGGGGTGAAAAAAATTGCATCTCTCTGGTGTTGCCTTTTTCCAACTGTATAGGATTGTTTTAGGCTGCAGACAGAAAATTGAAAAACTTGACATAAGATCCGAGAGGGCCAAATTCAAAACATTGACATAAACATGGTATGAACCAGAACACATGACTGGGGAGAACTGGAGTTCCTTTGTGAGAGTCTGTGTCCACATCTATTAGCATATGTGGAGAGTCTGTCTCCACATCTTTTAACGTAAGTGGATCAGCAATTTTCTTTTGGGTCTGAGCCTCATCTTCTGAATTTCCTGCATTGATATAAACCTCTTCCCCTTCAGCTCCCACCTCTGCTCCCTTTCTCAATTTCCCTTCATCCCCAGCTTCCCATGTTGGTTGGTGTTTGCAGTGCCAGACTCAGAGCCTCAAATTGCATTGACAAGTCTTTCATATTTGCTGTCGAGTTGGTCCAGTTATTTGAAACTTCACCATTCTGATCTCCTCTGCCTTCCACTGCACTTGAAATAAGTTCTTCTATGTGCTAGGAGAGGTCAATTGTTTTGTTGTATTTGGTATTTTTTGTTTCTTGAAAATCCCATATTAAGAGTCCAAACTTATATTTCCTCATCAATTCTCCCACATGGTGTGTATAAGCACTCCAGGCTTTCCCTGTTTTCTGGAGCGTCCACCTCATCTTTTATGCTCAAAGAACTGGGTCACACTGTTGCTGTGGCAACTGCTGCTAAAACCTTTTTCCGCCTATGTGAAGGCCCTGCCCCTGGCAGTATCCGCACTTTGTACTCATGAGGGTGGCCTTGTCTAGTCACAGGGAACCTTGGAACATCTGATGCAGCTTCAGCTCCAGTCCTTGTGGAAATGTACTGTGTTTCTCTTGCCCTCACTGGAATCCACTCTTCAAACCAGACTTTGACTGCTGTAAACACTTATTTCCATTCAATTATACACCATTGTATAGAACCAGACTTCAAGACATCTCCCCCACAGAATTGCTGATGATAATGGCATTCATGGTTAGGTTCTGCCCACTTGCTGCATTGATAGCTTGGGTGTTCTGCCTTGGAGTAATCTGCTGCAACTGTAGGGGGGCCATGGTACCCCATATCCTCCTCCCATCGCTTTGTTCCAGTACTGTCGTGAACTTATCTGCTTGCCAACTGTTAGTTAGCTCTCCACTTGCCATAACATCCCATGTGGGGAAACGGTGAGGGGAAGGACTCGTGTATTTATGTTGGTCCAAGTTTTTGTCTTGTTGAGATCACTTTGTTATCAAAGGAATTGCATGGGAAATAGTTTGAATCTTCAACGATAGTAACAATTACTAGACTAGTTCACATGCCACAAGAGATAAAGGAAACATAAAATTCACCACAAAATCACACATTGCTAGCTTCTGGCAGATGTTCAATCTTCTTCCTACACTGATATTAACATCAAGAGTTTTGTTTTTAGTACTTTGGTTGGTGTTCCCCTGGTAAGGAACTGTATTTTTGCATAATTTGCAGGACAGCGATACATGATCTTGCAAAGAAATTGAAGTCCCAAGATGGTGACATCGAAAGCTTGTGGTTTCAAAAGCGGGAGAAAGTGCTTAGGATTTATGAGGAAGTCTTAGCATCCAGTAGCTTGCAACTCACAAAAATGGTTGAGGTAATGACTCATGTATTTAACTTAGTCTAAGTCTTGTCTTATTATTAGTAAGGTCATTGGTTACAAACTGTTTCTGCAAGTCCTTGTTGGTCTGTGTTGTTTACCAGTTTGGAATCATGTCTATCGACACAAATGGTTGTTGCTGGGAGACTACTTCATTATGAATTTGGCAGTAGAATTTAGCCAATGAAATGTTACTATAGGTTGATTCTTAAATTAAAATGGGTTTATTGTTCTTTGCATACAGTCAACTTGTTGATTAGTTGTACTTGCACAGATCTAATACTAGTGGAATGGGCTGCTCCGTTCTTCAGGGTATACTAGATGATTTAATTCGTGAAGAGGCTGAGGTAAACAGAGTTTCAAATGAGTACTCCTTCCCGCCACCATTACAAAAGCTAAACAGATCATTGCAAGCTTTGCATTCGGGATGCATGCCGATTTCTGAAAATATATCCATAGTGGAGGGTCAGCTAGTTAGTTCCTGCAAGCAAGAGCTATACCATTTTGCTCGTATATCTGGAGAACATGTCATGGAGATCGTTTTGAAGGCAGCTCTCTTTGCTGTAAAGAGCGAACGTCTGCAAGAGGCTAGCAATGTATGATTTTGTGGTGTTTTTTTTGTTTCTTTTTGTATCTCATCTCTCGTGAACTATAATATAGTAATATCAATATTGTTGAGGATTCATACTATTGCTTAGGTAGTTTCCTTTGACAATCAACTGATCACCTTTCTCCGAAATGAAATAGTTCATATCTCTATGCTCAGTATTATATGACTTTGTTTTGATCTAAAGCTTTCTTGCTGGCATATTCTTTCGTGTTTTACAAGTCATTTCAATAGATAATAATGGATAACTTTTTCCTTCTCAAAGCAGGTCCTTGCTCTCTTTCCTCGTCTTCAGCCATTGGTAGCTGCAATGGGTTGGGATTTGCTGACTGGTAAGACAGCTGCTCGGAGAAAAATGATGGAGCTTCTATGGACAAGCAAATCGAATCAGTTAAGGCTAGACAATCTCTCTGTTTATGGAAAACAAGGGGAAGAGGTGAGGATTACCTTAATTTAGAAAATATGATGTAGTTGGGGGACAGGTATTTCTTACTGTTTTGATCTTCTATTGTTGGACGTTGGACAGCAATAGAGAATTTCCTGATAAGAAGTCTTAGTGCAACTTTTTATGCAACTGCAGATTTGTTGCATTGATTATCTTTGTGATCATCTCTGCTACCGTCTGGAACTTGCCTACTTCGCTGCCTGCATTAATTCTGGTCAAAATTGGGACTCCAAAACTGGCTCATTATTTTCTGGTAAAAAGGGAAAGAGACTCAGTGAGGATGCTGATGGAGGGCCATTAGATCCCTTTGTTGCAAATTTTTTCCTTGAACGTCTTGCCGTACAAACTCCTCTAAGAGTAAGTATCCTTTGGCCTTATGCAAGATTTGCTTGAGTATTAATAATTTAAGCTATGATCAATTTGTATGGAACACATTCCTAGCACTCCTCTTTTTTGTGCATACCATATGTCGAACATTGCTGTGTTTATATTTTAAACCTCTCTTGGATTTCACTTCTTGATGAGGAACTAGCTGATGGCTACGTATACAGATGGAGATGGACATTCTAGTCCTTATTGACTAATGCACACTGTTATAGTAGTGCATACATTTCCTAAAGTTTGAGATTTCTTCAGCAGGTCAATGCATATTTATTGGAAAAAAAGGCTATATTAATTTCCACAAATTAGAAAGTGGTCAATAGAACTGGTGTTTCTGAACATGGTAAATGCAGTCATGTGAGTGCACCTAGCAGTTCCATATAAAAAATGCAATAAGAGCTCAAACTGATGATATAGAATGATTTGCAATGAGAGGAGGTCAATAATTGCATTTATTTTTTTTGTGATTCCTCACAAACCCTCTCTTTATATGTGTAAATCTGAATAATGTAAGCACATCCATGAACATCATGCTGGAAAAATGTTGTGTCACTCGAAAAGAGCAGTGAATTAAGTCAATCCTACATAAACCCTCCGAGGGGGGATTTTAAATCATCAAGGTCATTGTGAATTGAATTTTGATAATTGTTTCCAGTTTACTTTGGGCTGGTTTATATAGGTGTTTTAGTCCAATTGCACTGTGCTTCGATAACCTATTTTCTTAGAAAATTTAGAATGACAATTGGGAGAACAGAAAGAGAAGCAGGAAATACATGTATGTGCATACACATGTATATGTTGCACAGTTATAGTTAGCAGCAAAAATAGACTACGTTCTTTAGTTGTTTTATATTAAGACATAATATATACAAATGTTCATATTGCCATCTCGTCAACAAGCAGACTGCATACACAAAACAAAGGAATGGCAAACCTCTGTATCTCTGCAGGTCAATGACCTTGATTTACGAATACATAAAGACCTTGCCTAACAATCTGCTTTTTATTTATACAATTTTGGACCTGACATACACCTCCCTATTAAATGTAAATATTTTAATCCTAGGCGCGTGCTGTCTTGATGTTCTCTCATTAAATAACTCACAACATAATTTATTTAACAGTAGAAGATTAAACTTCTGAACATTGCATCAATCACACAATCACTGAAAAACGAACTGCAGAAGAAATAAAACACATACATAGGGATTTCTCTTTTGAATCATCTTTTCATTTCGTTGATCAAACTTTCCGAGGTGACGACCTCTGCAGCTTGCTTTGAACCAGCAGATGGTCAATAAAATCACCTCAAACAGTGGCTTTCCTTTTGAAGAAAGGGCTTTCCTTTTGGCATGGGCTTGGTCAGATAGCAGCTACTGGCTGATTGTGAAAATAAACTGGAGCTTCACTGCTCCCTGGTAAACCCTTTTTCATAGAGTAATGATAACTGATTGACCTCAAAAATGTGAATTGCACTGGAACTGGAAAAAACCAGATAAAAGAACTGGTTGACCAAAAATTACATAAAATATTCAAATTTTGAAAAAGAAAATATATGCTGGACACCTAATCCTCAATGGGTTAGTGTGGAAGCCGAATAGACAAAAGGAGTCCAAGAGACCTTGGGATGTGGAACCCAACGGTCACAACATGTACTATAAGTGTAAATCACTTGTTAATAAAAATGTATTCACATGTTTTATCCTTCAGATTCTCTTGCGGCCATGTGTGTGTCTAACATGATATCAAAGCAGGCGTATTCCTGCCCTGCATAATCACTGTAAACCATTTGTTTTATGGCCTTTATGTGCAGATCATTTCTGCCATCAATTCTGCATTTCGTGAATGTTTTCTCAGTTAAATTTTAGCTTCAACCTGTTATTTCTCCAGGGCCATTTTTATTCACTTGCCTTCTAAAAACGCTCCTTGCTCAGACCTGCCATTTCTGCCCTTTACCTGTAACACTCCATTAATTTATTGTCTGCCAGAAATCCGTTGCCTCTCCTTTGTGTACCTTTTTGCTGGTAACGCTACTCCTGACTGACTGTCACATCCCTCAAAAATTTCACGCATTATATACAATGAATATGTTGGATTGGATTTCACGCATTATATGCAGTGAATCTGTTGTAGAAACGCTACAAGGAGGTGTGATTTCCTTCTATGGCCATAAGTTTCTCGGTGTAGTAGCGCTACCCTAACTGGTATTCCGCAGACACAACTTCAACCTGTGGTGAGCCTCCTCCAGGCTGCGTGAAAGGCGAATTATGTGTGGTATCCCAATATCCACATGTTTCATTGGTGAATCCATGTCACAGAAAGCAATGGTTGGAATATTACCTAGGGCCGCTTCTCTTATGGGTTGATGATTAGTCCTTGGATTAGTGAGGGTCAACAAACGAGGTTCGTTAAATGAAGTCTGCATCTGATTTGTAAACGTTCCAGGAGTGCGTCTGCCAACTATTGCATATGCTCTGGTGTATTGTGCTCCAGTGGAACTCCAGCGTATCTCCTCGCATCCTACCCGCGATCGATATTTCATTAAGAGAAAACGCAGTGGAGGAAAATAGCGACAACTGCATCAAGCATCACAAACCAGCATTGTTCTGAACATATAGCAAGCCCTGTCGAAATTTCGATTGAGAAACGAGATTCGCCCTTTACAAAGACCGTATTACTACCTGTCGATTTTCGACGAGTTTGGGTTGACTGTTGAAATTCCCGACAAATTGACGAAATTTGGGGCTATTTTATGAGTTAAAGTGCGACCTCAAATTTTAGATGTGTGGCAACCAACATCTAATATATATATATATATATTTGTTGGTTTATTCATTTATCTGTGTTCGATGGAATGAAATCTTGAAGATTCTTTGCGATGATTTAAGGAAAAAAAAGGAATTTCACCCAGTCGAAGTTTGAATACAAAGTATTTGGAATGTCCTGGTTGTAGCCTCCACTGTAATTCCTGCAACGTTGAGCCTTAGTGCGGAATCTAAATCAAGTATCATGTGCGTAAAGTATGAAGTTGTGAATATTTTGATTATTTTGGCAGCTTTACCTGGTAAAATTGTGAAGTACATGTAGAAATATCGTTGCATACATTGTGAAACCCACGCAGATCTAATTGTAGATTTTAGCCTTCTTCCAAGCTGTTGGAAGGCTTACAATCAAACATCTTCTCACATGAAAAGAGGGGAAAAGGGAATGCTGCTGGTTAATGTGGTGCCCAGAGTTTGTAGATTTGATTGAGTTACTGTGCAATGTATATTTTGATTGGGTTAGATGCTAGGAAAACCCATCATTTTCTGCCCCATAAGGAAGACTCCAGAATGGCAATTTGGACTTTCTTCATTACATTGGTGTTTTGTTATTAATTTCTCTGGTAAGAGTATTATTCTTCACATGAAATTTGGAGATATATGCCCATGGTGATTTTGAAGCCTGGCAGACATATAAGAATGCGTGTGAAAGTTTGTAAATTACTTGTGTCGTAGAGCATCGAATATATAGGCCTGTTGTGATTTTGAAACCGCGGTATATGGTGAAGTATATTCTTGGACTTTGACTGGGGTCATTTCCAATAAAAAGGGGGTTGAGATTCTTGGGTTTATTATTGAAGGAAGAGGTCGAGCTACCCTTGTGTATATTCTTGGAGTTTGAGCCGTGTCTCCATTGCTGGTATTAGCAGAACCAAGACTAAATTTTCTCTCTTATTGGTTGAATGTGTTATCTCTCCCATCCCTTGCTGAAATATTAGTGCGCAGGAGAGAGATGGGCCATCTAGGCCACACGTTATCACTTTTTAATTTTCTTTGCTAGAATGAGAGGTTGTACGTGTATATCATTTCTAGGCATATTCAAAAACACTTGACAGAATACTAGTGAGGCTATGGCATTCATTCATGTGCATGTATATAAGAATTAAGGACACACAAGTTCTAGTGTTGTTGAAGTTTCTCTTATGGTATGTCGTGTTGTTGTAGCTGAGGATATTTAGTGGTCAAGATCCTCATTGTCTTCACGCTGGAGCATATTCAGGTTCTTTATTTTTCCTATATACACAGACCTGTATCAGTATATTCAAATCTGCTATATATCTCCTCTTTTTTTCTCATAGTGATCTTTTGAATTATATATGAATAATGCATTGTTGGTTTGAAAAAATGTCATTATTTTGAATTTTTCTTGGCACTCTTGAACTGGAGAAAATGGGAAAAGCTTATGAAGTATTAGAGTTTTTGAAAAATCTGATACAGTCTACTACTAACGACACAGTAAAAATCAACAAATCCTCTCTGGCTGACATTAGAATTTGTCTGCAAAATGTACAAGAGAAGATAGAATTTTTGGAGCTTGAATCTCAGCTTCAACAAAAGGAATTAAAACAGAGGAGTCATTCCGGAACATGTTTCTGTTCAGAACATTGAGACTGCAACTCATCAGAAGCAAGTCAATAATGTTATGGTTGGTTCATATCCAGTGCTCAATAAAGCAGCCGCTGTACATGCAGATGCAAAAACTCAGTCTGCACTTCCCAAGCCCATCATCAGACCTTGGGAACAACTTGTCCACAACAAGCACAAAACTGGTCTTGGATATGACAAGGACTTGTCCTTTCATATTCCAGACTACTCAAAGCCCATTCAGTTTCAGAGTACTGGATTCATTCATGACAGTTCACCTGCTCCTCATGACAGTTCACCTCTGGCTGTTCCAGATTCTGCCCCTCTTCCACAGCAGTCACAACAGATTATGAAATGCCAACACTGTGACCGAGTTGGCCATTTGAAAGATCACTATTTTGATCTTCACTCATGTAAGCACTGTCATAAAACCACCCATTCTTCACACAGATGCTTCAGAAACAAACATCCTGTTGGATGGATCGCTTCTTGGAAATGGGCATCAACAGCCAAGAAGGTATTCCAAACACATGTCAGAACTTGTTCCAGAGTATTGAACAATCTTGCAGTTGAGTTTTCTCCATCATCTCACCTTGTATCTGACAGGGGGGGAAATGATGGTCATCTACAAGCTTCAAAGCCACATCAAGTGAGCCTGAGCCACAACCTGCCACACTAGTTTTAGAGTTGTAGCCAGAGACAAAGATGCCCTTGAGCATGCCTTCAGTTGGTAATCTGGGACACTTCCTCTAGCAGAAGACTTAAACTTCTTGCCAGCTTCGGAAGAATTCCAGGAACAAAATTGAGAACACTTCCTCTAGCAGAAGACTTCATCTTCTTGCCAGTTTTGGAAGAGTTCCAGGAATTGCATTAAGCATTCCAGAGTTGTTGGTCATCCTTAAACCATCGCAGGTTGAGACTTCCCTTTTCAGGTTGAAGTTTTACCTTTTATGTGGGGTGAGACCTCCCTATTATGGTTGAAGGTTTCCCTCTTTAAAACAATAGGATCACTTCCTCTAGCAGAAGACTTCATCTTCTTGCTAGTTTTGGAAGAGTTTCGTGAACTGCACTAAGCGTTCCAGTGTTGGTGGCCATCCTTAAACCACCGCCCTTTATACCAACATTTCATAGAGCACATTCATCCTAGTGTTGTCATGCATATCTGCACATTTTGTATTTCAGCTCTTTTCTTGGACTCATACATAACCCTTTGGATTAAGGGGGGGAATGTTGGACACCTAATCCTCAATGGGTTAGTGTGGAAGCCGAATAGACAAAAGAAGTCCAAGAGACCTTGGGATGTGGAACCCAACAGTCACAACATGTATTATAAATGTAAATCATTTGTTAATAAAAATGTATTCACATGTTTTAGCCTTCAGATTCTCTTGCTGCCATGTGTGTGTCTAACAATATATATTTGTGTACATCCATATGAATCTAAACCATTATACACAAATATGCAGAGTTTCTCATACATATACCAAGAAAGGGTGCATAAAATTAAAATAGCACCAAGTGCAATCCATCTTTAAACCAATAAAACATTAACAAAGATGCTCTAAATGGCCTCTAGAGTTAAAAAAAATCACACTACAACAAATAACTACATATTGTCAAAATCATTGCCTATATTGGAATGCTCCTTATCACTTAACATCCTCTAAGCATTGAAATAAGATATAAAAGCCATAACATGTCAAAACAGTGATTTTATTTGAGTGATGGGTACATTTTTACTGAGGTACGTAGAGGGCTTGGTTCTCTTGACTAAATGCTGGTTTCATACCCTCAAACATGACAGGATCCCATGGAAACATTGCAATCCTACCAATTTTGAAAACTGTTAAGTCTGCTGAATTTTGATTGGGATCTAAAATACTACTTTCTCCATATGAAATCTAGTGAGGTTGGAACCAGTCTCAAACATTCTATCCTTTAACTTCAAGAAATTATTATTACCATTAATTACTAGGGTGATTGAATTGGAGGGTTGGGGGTCTCTATAATGAGCATTACTAGGGCTCCAGAGTTGGCTATTGTGCTTGCAAATGACTTATGATATTGTTTTATTTTAAAGAAATGTTTGGGTGGTCCCTTGCTGCATTGCAGGACATTGTACAGAACCGACCGATTCAATACAAGACTGGTCGTTTTGGTGCTTGTTGCCTCAAAATCTAGCAAGCTTGCAAGAGCTAGATTAAGACAACAATGAGGTGGCTGCCACTGTCACCTTAGCACTTCACCTCTTGCTTTTTAGTGGAATTTCACCACATAGGAGGGTTCCCAGTATATATAAATCACCTAAAGGTATTCTAAGTCAATTGGATCAAGGCGATGTAGGAGAGGCTTGATCAAGGTACTTCTCACTTGGATTGGGCACACTTCTTTATGTAAAGGAACAACATAACAATGAGGAAGCCTAGAGAATAGCACTTGAAGATTAGGGTTTCATGATATGATTCAATAATAAAGCATCTAGGTATACAAGCACAAGGAAAAGGTTTGATTGAAGGATATGATCAACAATCTGGAATGACAAACCTTTGATAAGCCCTAAGTTGAAGCTATTTTGCAAAATTAGGGGTTCAAGAAGCCCAAATTGCTCGGGGCTGATGAAGTTAGCTCTAATTAGGCAATCTCCACTAAGGAAAAAGCTAGATTTTGAGATGGTGAGCTCAGACAAGGTCAAAATATACCTATACCAAATCAGCTCAAGCGTTGTTTTGAGGCAAGTCCTAGTTAAATTCGGGCCTTGCCCTAGCCCTAGCGGCTTGCCTTGAATGGCTAAAAATGACAAGTTAGAGGAAAAAGACAGTTTTTCAAGGTTTTGACCATCAAGAGGGATCCCAGTGCCTTTTCCTACTTGGGTGATGGATTCCTAGGAACTTTAACCATAGAGATAGCAATTCTTTATATGGAGTAAGGGGGAAAACCTTCGTTTTGAGTTTCACTTTCCTGTTGAGAAATGGTACCAAGGAAGTGTTTCCTAGTGCTTTGGGCCTAGCCTAGGAAAAACGGTAAAGTGATTCCCTTGTGAAAAAGTGACTTTGAGTTTATTAAAGTCACGTGAGTGATTAGTTACTTTATGAGATTATATAAGTGCATTATACTTTTTATTATTAAAGTGACTATAAATAAAAAAAGTCACTTTATGTGCTATAATGGATATGGTACACTTTTAAGTTACTAAAGTGACTAGGAGTGTTAATTAATGAGAAGGGGGACTTGTGGGGTCAATGAGAAATTAGATCTCCAACATTGATCAAGAGAGGCTAAGATCTAATCTCAGCCCTTGATCTTATGGATAGATCTTTCTATTCAGTAAGAGAATAAAAAGGGCGAAAATGCACTTGACATGCAATTCATTACTTATTCTTTGTGTGTGAGATTGGAGAACTGAAGGAGAAGAAGAGGAAAGAAGAAAAGGAGGATGAGAAAGCAAATCCCAACAGAGAAAGAAGTGTACAAAATCAAAACAACAAGGAAATCAACACAGATCTCAAGGACAAGAGGCACACACATCGAGGCATTTTCTTGATCCGTTGACTGAGATCAAATGCGATTTGACTTGTAAGGTTGAAATTCGTGGCTGCCTGAGCATGTTTTTTCAAGGCCGTCTGAGCGGATTTTTCATGGGACTATCTACGTGGATTTTGACGCTGATTTAATACAAATGTCAAAACTAGTTAGTATTGAATTTCCATGATCTTGGGTCTAGGATAGAATCTTAGAATCTCTGATGCTACCAAACCAAGAATCTCAACAGAACTTCTTTGCACAACAGAACAATATAAAGCAGTAAATCACACACGCACAAGTATAAACAACTTCTTACAAAATATTGTACAAATATGTACAACAACCCGATCTTCCTTATATTAAACAAATTGAGTATTACAATAGTCTAGGGCTCCCATATAAGGGATACAAGATACAATGACAATCTCGTCCTGCTGGTCCTTCACTCTTGTTTTGCTCTCTAGTTGCCCCTTAATCCATGAAGAAACAACACATAGAGTCTTCAGGAGGGTTGCCACCTATCACTGCCGCAAGTCGCTTTTGCTACAATGAATACGGGCTGATCCAATCTGCTCTTCTAGGCTGGCCAACACCTGAGCTCCAATCTGCCTTCTAGTAGCTTCTTTTGTGCATTAAAGAGATACACATAGGCTCAACAACTTCACTCGACCTTCAACTGTCAAGCTTTCGTTATGACTGCTTGTCAAGGGCTACTTTAGGCCATCAACACATTGTTCTCCACCAGTGCAATGATGCCCAATACAATCACTATAGGATCTGCTCCTTGTTGAGGTCTTCCACCACCCAAGTCATTCTCAACACATGGCTCCTACGGGTTGCAAAAAGGGATATCTAGTGGGATATAGCAAAAACGCTAAGGCATACATAATCTATCGTCCAGGGAGCAGGAAGGTAGTGGTTCGACGAGATGTAAAGTTCATGGAGGACAAGGCTTTCAGAAAATCTTGTGAGATGCCTTCCGAGGAGTAGTCAAAAGAAGAGTCGTTGGTTAAACCTCTTCAACCAACAAAAGTAAAAAATTCTTCCTTGGATCAGGAAGATTCATAGCATGAGGAGGAGCTAATAGAGGCACCTGGTGGCAGAGGAAGAACTAGTACGAAAATTCGTCATATTTTGCGAGATGCAGAAGACTTCATTGGTGTGCCAAGAAACAATAAGAGGGAGCGAAAACAACTAGATAGATATTAGGCATTAGTAGCTCAGGATGGGGAGCTTGCTAGTTTCTAGGGGGCAGCGCAACATCAGGTTTGGCTAGATGGTAGAGGAGTACAACTCCATAATGGTGAACGATGTTTGGGAGGTAGTGCCAAGGCCTCAAGATCAAATACGCTGCAGACGATAGTGTTGAGAAATACAAGGCCTGGTTTGTGGTTAAGGGGTATGCTCAAAAGGAAGGAATTAACTATGAGGAGACTTTCGCTCCAGTAGCCAGGTGTACATCTATTAGGACCTTGATATCTCTTGCAGCTCAGATAGGGTGGGAGATTCATCAGATGGATGTCAAAATGACTTTTCTGAATAGGGTAATAGAAGAAGAGGTATACATTGAACAACCAGAAGGCTTTGAGACACATGAGAAGAAGTCTCATGTATGCAGATTGAAGAAAGCCTTGTATGGGCTGAAACAAGCACCTAGAGCATGGTATGGTCAAATTGATGGCTACTTGCAGAAGATGGGATTTGTCAAGAGTGACAGTTTTTTGAATCTCTATTATTTGGTTATAGAGAATGAGCCGCTAATCTTAGTATTGTATGTGGATGATATCTTTATGACAGGATCATCCAAGCTCATTGGGGGCTGCAAGAAGAATCTAGCCACAAAATTTGATATGAAGGATTTGGGACTAATGCATTACTGCTACGGTTGGAAGTTTGGCAGCTAAAGGGAGAGATCTTCCTTGGGCAAGGGAGGTATGCTACAGAAATCCTGAAAAGATTTACGATGGAGGACTGTAAACGCATGGCTACTCCAATGATCACCAACTAGAAGAAGATTGATGCATCAGAAGACAAGGATGTTGATCCCACCCTATACGGGCAGCTCATAGGGTCCCTGATGTATTTGGTCAATACCAGGCTAGACATTTGCTACGCTGTCAAAACCCTCAGTCAGTTCATGGTCGAAGTGAAGAGGACGCACTGGGCAACAACCAAACACGTTCTTAGATATCTACATGGAACAGTCGATTATGGACTCTTGTACACCAGGGGTAAGGATATCCGATTGAGTGGATTTACTGATGTAGATTGGGCAGGAAGTTCAGTGGATCGGAAAAGTACCTCTGGGTACCGTTTCAACATTGGATCAGGAAGACTTCCTGGTGCAATAGGAAATAGAAGTCTGTGGCTCTGAGCTCATTTGAAGTAGAATATATGTCAGCGAGCACAATGGCTTAGAAAACTGCTTGTGAACCTATCCAAAATGAAAATGGAGGCGACTAGGATCATGTGCAATAATTAGAGTTGCGTCAAGGTCTCTGAAAATCCAGTGTTTCATGATCGGTCAAAGCATATTGATATCCGGTGTCACTTTGTCAGAGACTGTGTCCAATGAGGAGCTGTACAATTGAGCTATACTCCTAGAGGAGAACAAGTGGCGGATATCCTCACCAATGCCCTTGGAAGGACAAAGTTTGGTTACTTCAGGGAAAATATGGGGATGATAAAGAACCCATTTCAGTAGCAGAAATGGGGGTGATCGCAGCACGGATGCAGAGGGAGTTGCAGTGCAGATGCAGTGTTGGAGAAAAGAACCAGCAAGAACAGGGATGCAAAGGGAGTTGCCATACAGATGCAGCAGTGGCAGTAACAGAGGCATGCGTAGCAGTACAAGATGCAACAGTGCAGAGGATGTTGGGCAGGGAGGCTTAACATCAGCACAGGGACCGATGCCAGATGATCAGGGTGATACTTAGTGAGGAGTATTAGTAGAGCACAATCCTTGCTAAGAGGGAGTGTTGATTTAGGGTAGCATTGGATGTGCTCTAGCCACGAAAATTGGTGGAGAGGCTAAAGCACATGAGACCTCCAAGACCCAAAAATGGTTTGGGCAGAATCTAACCAGTTTAGAAGATATTAAAATAATTAATATTTTTAATGGGGTACCTAAGTCTGAACTTAGGGAAAATAAAATATTAATGTGAATTAATATAAAACTATGTTAGAATGGTCCAAAAGTCATGGATCAAGCCAAATCTAATCTTAGTCATTGATTAGGGACTTGATCTCGGCCGTTCATTAGGGACTTAATTTTGGCCGTTGATGGACCAACGAAAAAGCATAAGAAGAAGCTTGAGGGTCAGTTGGAGAACACACTGAGGGAGACCAGTCATTTCGATTTTTGGAGCGGGGAGAGCAACAAGGGGCAACAAGTACGAAGCAGAGAGTTAGGATCAGCAGCAGAAGACCAACGCAGAGGCAGGAGAGGCAGATGCAGGGACTTTCAGGCAAACATTGAGGCAGCGGGAGACTGCAGAGTCACTAGAGGGCCTGCGTGGGTGACGCAAAGTGGCCCAGGGATGACGCAGACAAGCACAGGTTGACGCACAGTGTCTGGGAGCTATGCAGAGATCAGCCATGCTGATGCTGGGACTGGGAGAAGTGCTGGAGAATTTTTTCTCTCTGTTGGGTAAGCCAGCTTGGTACCTGGTTGCACTGAAGAATTGATGAATAATAAAATCCCCCCTTGCTGCATCGATTTTCCCACATTGGGTTTTTCTGGGGACTGTTGTCCAAAATATCTGTGTCGATGTGTTGATTCTTGTGCATGTATTTGTTTCTATATTATGGTGTGTTATCTGCAGGAGAATTTATTTTAATGTTTATTGAAGGAAATTTCATAAATAACTTATTGAAAATAAGTAGGAAAAGTAAATCAGATGTTGAAGTGATAGAATTTTCACATGGTATCAAAGTGAGGACTTAGAGATAGGAAGGGGAAATCAGTTATGGGTCCAGACCATGATGCAGAGGCATCCACGTCAGGGGACTCACACAGATTTTCAGAAAATTGCACAAGAGATTTCAATTTCTTCTTGTTGGCTACTAGCATGGAAGAAGAAGTGGCTTGTATGACTAGTTCTGCATCATAAGAAGTATGGTATATAGACATTGGAGCCTCTTGGCATATGACGAGTATCAGGGAATGTTTCTCAGAGTATCGAGAAGAGAAGATGAACTTTCAGATCACCATGGGGAACAAGGCAAAGTGTACTCTAGTAGGGAAGAGTACCATAATTTTTCAAACAAAAACGGGAGAATGGTTCCACGCTACAAATGTGCTGCATGTACTAGGATTGGGGATGAACTTACTTCTCGTGTCACAACTTCAAGGCAAGGGCTTTGACGTCTACTTCATCAAAGAGAAGGTATACGTCAAACAACCGAGCTGGAAAAAGAAAGTGTAGACCGAGATCAAAAGTATCAGGTTGTACAAATTACAACTAGAATCACCAAAATGGCACTATTAGGCAGTCATGGAGACAAGGATTTTAATGAACTGTGGCACAGAAGAATGGGACATTTGCACCATGGGGCTCTGAGAATTCTGAGGAGCACTGTAACAGGAGTTCCAAATCTTAGTACAGAACGAGATGATGTATGAAGAGGATGTGCTCTAGGAAAGTATGCCAAGGTAGTATTTCTTAGGAGTAAACACAGGGCCAAGAGTGTGCCAGGATTGATACACTCAGATATAGCGGACCTATGTCCAAAGCTCTTAGTGGTGCTGAGTATTTCCTTACCTTCATTGATGACCACTCAAGGAAAACTTGGATTTATTTTCTGAAAACTAAGGACGAGGTTTTTTGTCGATTGAAAGAGTTCAAGGCTCTGGTGGAGAATCTCGCTGGGAAGAAACTAAAAGTTTTGCACTCAGACAATGGAGGAGAGTATGTCAATAAGGACCTCATTGATTTTTGCGCTAAGGAGGGCATCAGAAGAGAATGGACAATTCCGTAAAATTCGGACAGATGGAGTAGCAAAAAGGAAGAACAGGACTATTATAGAAGCAGCTAGGGCTGTGATGTGATGTATGATTAGGATATGCCAAAATTCCTGTGGGCAAAAGCATGCAACACAACAGTCTATGTTCAGAACAGGACTCCTCATTGGGCGTTGGGCAAGATTACTATAGAGAAAGTTTTCATAGGGAAGACGCTTGAAGTCAGTAATTTCAGGATATTTGGGAGTTTAGCATATTGCTGCATACCCGCGGAAAAGAGAAAAAAGTTGGATCAAACTGCGGAAAAGGGATATCTAGTGGGATATAGCGAGAACGCTAAGGCATACAAAGTCTATCTTCCAGGGAGCAGGAAGGTAGTGG
Organism: Pinus taeda; assembly: GCA_000404065.3. Lineage (NCBI taxonomy): Eukaryota > Viridiplantae > Streptophyta > Pinopsida > Pinales > Pinaceae > Pinus > Pinus taeda. The sequence goes on from APFE031439915.1 coordinate 118,197, forward strand.
TTCGATGAGATGTAAAGTTCATGGAGAACAGGGCTTTCAAAAAATCTCGTGAGATGCCTTCCGAGGAGCAATCAAAAGAGCCGTTGGTTAAATCACTTCAACCATTAGAAGTGAAGAATTCTTTCTCGGACCAGGAAGATTCACAGGATGAGGAGGAGCTAACAGAGGCACGTGCTGGCAGAGGAAGAACTAGTAGGGAACTTCATCAGATTTTGCGAGATGCAGAGGACTTCATCGGTGAGCCAAGAAACAATAAGAGGGAGTGAAAACAACCAGATAGATATCATGCATTAGTAGCTCAGGATGGGGAGCCTGCCAGTTTCCAGGAGGCAACTCAACATCAGGTTTGGCTAGATGCGATCTATGTCACACGGTTTGAGTTCGAATTCGAGTTCGACAACGATTAGGTTCGATTCAGGTTCGAATTTTCCGATCAGGTTCGAATGAGGTTCGACATTAGGTTCGACTATACATATTTTTCAATGTATAT